>JALBCR010003293.1:0-100027 GCA_030710515.1 Abscondita cerata | reverse complement strand
AATTTGAAGGTATCGCTAATTAAACACCATAGCTCGATTAATTATCGAATCAAAATTTTGTTTAGGAAATGTTTACAAAATAAAATTAGAAATAATTTTGATTTAAAAAACGTCTACAAGCAATAACTTTTAAATTAAATCAAAAACTAAACATGGTTATTTGGGTTGACTGATTATTACTTATTTTTAAATAAATCTAACCTACTAATTATTGTAAGTTATTAAAAAAATCATTAAACTCTCTATTCATAATATTTAGTCCTTACAAAATGTATATTTTATGACGTTTCATTTTTTTCTGTAGTTAATATAAAAGTGAAAATAAAAACTAAGGCAATTCTTATTGTCAACGTATATATTTAGTTTTTGACAAGAATTTATTACATAATTATAATTAAGATACCAAGTTATAGTTTAAAATTAAATGAAAACGTTTTTTTTAAATAAAGGTATTACTATATAAATAAATATAAGAAATCAATAATGGGTGTGACCTCCATTATTATTGATACATTCTTGGAGGCGTCTGCTCATTGACGCTATCAAGGTATCAATATAATTAATATTAATCGTTTCCCATGCGGTATCAATGGCTGCAATTAGTGCATTACGGTTTACTGGTATAAAATTTGGCCCTTGTTGTCTTCGGATAACAGCAAGTATTCGAGCCCAAACATTTTCGATAATGTTAAAATCTGGGCTTTTTGCTGGCCAGGGTAACAGCTCCAAGTTATTTGCTTGTATCCAGTTGCGCACAACCTGCGAAGTATAGGGTCATCATATCCCGATAGTTAATTATCGAATGTTCCAAGAAAATATGTGTAAATAGTAAATGGAATCTACTAACGTAACGTTAAGTCGTTAATTATAGTTACATAACTCTCCTTTCATAAGATATAGTTCATATTAATATGCTTATTGTAAAGCTTCGTACACACCTGAACAACAAACCGAGGAACAAACAGAACAACGAACCGAACGGCAATCGGAACATTAATTTGGACGGTGCTACGTACGAATTTTAGAACAGATTCGCAAGTCCTGATTGTTCCACGAACGGTTTGCGGCGTTCCGCAACTTGTCGGTTTTTCTCCGACATCAAAGAAAATGCGCGCGAATGCGTTTGCAGGTTTGGACGAATCTAAACAAAACGGCGAACAAACTTATGCGGGAGAATTAAATTATTTATTTTTGTCCTCCCTTTTGTGGGTTTGTTGTGTTTTAGGTAATATTATGGAGTTGACAGAAGAAAAATGTTTTAAATTAATCAGTGTTTAAGAATGCAAGAAAAAATGATGTCCCTATTAGCATCATTTGGGCGGAAATTTCCAAAATAAAAAAAAGCGAAGTAAATTATAATTTTTACTCTTCTTTGTGCGTAAAAATTTGGTTGGCACTATCTTCTTGTTTTCCGCAATTTTCTCTTCTCAATAATAAATATATATGAACTGAAAACTACTGAAAATAATTATGGAACAGCACAAACGTTCCGTTTGTTGTTCGGATTGTGGAAATCATAAAAGATCGTTTGTCGTTCTGTTTGACTTTCGGTTCGTTGTTATGTTTGTTGCTCGGTTTGTTGTTCAGGTGTGTACGAAGCTTTACAACTTAAGCAACAATTTTTGGCGAATAAAGATTAGTTTGTGATGTAATATTAGAAACACAAATTTATATCATATCAAATTTATGACAACTTAAAACCAAGAACGTGTATGTTATTGCTAAGAAATTATTAAGGAAAAAGCGCAATTGCAGTGTAAATATTTATAATTAGATATTTTCGAAAGTTTATAAGTCCTCTATTGTAATCTTAATACTTAAAAGAAAATCCTGTCCATTAGCATTATAAGGAAATGGCTTTACTTTATGAATAAGTTTCAATAACAATAGAATATCCTTGCTTGTTTAATTTACTTCCTTTGAGTCATATTGCTCTAAGGGTTGTTACATTGGTCATTAGAAGTATGTAATAAATAAACAATTACCTACTGTTTGAGAAGGGGTAGTGTGAACCAATAAATAAAGTAAGAAATGTAAATTCCATTTTAGTTTAAAATTTCAAGTGTTGTGAAAATGCCACCTCATCTCGGTGCTGATTTGAAAGCGCGGATTGTTTCGGAATTAGCGGCGGGCCGTAGCGTGCGTGAAATTTCACGTATGTTAGATATACCAAAAAGCACCGTAGGGCATTACCGAGTAAAATGGAATCTTGAACACACTTTGGAAAGAGCCATCGGAAGTGGTAGACCTAAAGTATCTACACGTGCTCAAGATCTCGAGTTGTTTCATTACGTAACAGAACAACCATTTGCTACATACTCCAGGGCTATAGCAGATACACATTTTCCGGATGCCGTATAACTGCACAAAAAGATTAAAGGAGATGGGAATAAAGAAGTATAATGCTGCTGCGAAAGAAGTTCTCAGTGACGAAAATATGAGACGTCGTCTGGAATTTGCAAGGCGATATGTGAACGAACCTTTGGAATTTTGGAATCGAGTGATTTTTAGCGACGAAAAAACGTTCAATAGCCGCAACGATGGACCACTAAAAGTTTTTAGAATGGAAGGAACTCGTTACGAAAATAATCACATATGTCCTAAAAACGAAGTGGTTATTTTTCTGTGAATGTGTGGGGTTGGGTTAGCGCGCGGGGTCCAGGAGTTTGTTGGGCTATCGATGGACGTCTTGATTCTGCTGCGTATTTAGATATTTTGGAAACTATTATGAAACCTTCAGTCGAAGTGTTTTATCCAGACGAAGATTATATTTTCCAACAAGTAAGTATTCTTATTTCACTATACTTTCTCCAAAAAATAGTTCGGGATCTGTTGAATTAACATTTTCATAATGTATTTTTGTTGTTAAAAGACAACGCCCCTATTCATACTTTGCGGGTTGTGCTCAATTGGATACGGGAAAATAACTTGGAGCTGTTACCCTGGCCAGCAAAAAGCCCAGATTTTAGCATGGGAAACGATTAATATTAATTATATTGATACCTTGATAGCGTCAATGAGCAGACGCCTCCAAGAATGTATCAATAATAATGGAGGTCACACCCATTATTGATTTCTTATATTTATTTATATAGTAATACCTTTATTTAAAAAAAAGTTTTCATTTAATTTTAAACTATAACTTGGTATCTTAATTATAATTATGTAATAAATTCTTGTCAAAAAACTAAATATATACGTTGACAATAAGAATTGCCTTAGTTTTTATTTTCACTTTTTATATTAACTACAGAAAAAATGAAACGTCATAAAATATACATTTTGTAAGGACTAAATATTATGAATAGAGAGTTTAATGATTTTTTTAATAACTTACAATAATTAGTAGGTTAGATTTATTTAAAAATAAGTAATAATCAGTCAACCCAAATAACCATGTTTAGTTTTTGATTTAATTTAAAAGTTATTGCTTGTAGACGTTTTTAAATCAAAATTATTTCTAATTTTATTTTGTAAACATTTCCTAAACAAAATTTTGATTCGATAATTAATCGAGCTATGGTGTTTAATTAGCGATACCTTCAAATATATTCTTTAAAGAAAAAAATTAAGTAAGCAACGTAAATTACCTATTTTCTAAAACGTGCTTAGTGTAATGATTCATTCTACAGTCCTTCTATAAGATAACCCCTGCTGAGACTACCTGCTGTTAGAATTGTAAATGATACCCTTAAGCCCGCTTCACAATGTGCAAACTTTTGTTTACAGAAATTGTGGTGTCCAAGTTTTAATTTTCGTGAGTGTACATGTAACAAATGAAGTTTTCTATTTCTAAACTGTTATGGAATTTAGTTTCTACCAAAATAACAAGGGTTAGCAGTAAGACTGTTTCTGCTTCAGTAGTACATCAATTTTACCCTAAAATTTGGGTTAGTAACAAATAGTAAAGAAAGTTCGGTTTATTCCGCATTGAAAACATAATACAAACAAGTTTCTTTCTTTTCTAGCCTTCAGTATTCTGCTAACACCATGGCGAGTTTTTCATCGATCTAACAATTACTGGCATTTAAGCTAAGCCCTTTTTGAGGCAAAATAGGACCCTTTATTGGAACAGGTGTTCACGTTGGTAACTGATTCAAATAAAAAAACTTCATGCCTTCTGGATTTCTTGCCGTAGTCTGTCTTTCCTGTAATAGTCTTGCTTACAACTTTAAAATAAAAATGCCTAAGTGAAAAAATGAGGAAGGAGAAATGTCGTTGCACTCGTCTAACCTTATCTGCACCTTCCTCTCCACCTGCACCAATCCCCTTCTAGTGATTCATCACAATAAATCTACAGAAACATTTGTTATCATAACAGACGGTGTATGTTATGTAGTGTACATATTCCGTAATAAATCAAGTACATTCAATTAATTTAATTTAGACGGTTTTCATAAAAAACACTAAATTGCAACATTGAGTTTCTTTTCCTTGGTCAAAAACTCAGGTATTCGGATAAACAAGGTATGTGCAAGTATGAGACGCTATCGAATTTTCATAAGTTATAATTGATTTGATATTGATTAAATGTGAATTACATATTTTCAAATGGTGTGCATTTTTCGATTTATAGTCAAATTTGAAAGGTACTATGTGGTACCGTTTCAAAGTAATTTTCTCATTTAAAAAAAAGAGTATTCTTGGCATTTCCGAAAAAATGGAATATCTACCATACAAAACAATAGTGTATAGTACAATACGTTTCTTCACACGAGTTTGCATATTGAACCAAGAGATGAAGGCGAGTGGCTCAAGCAAATGTGTTGTACACGAAATTTTTCCGACAACTACAAAAATAAACGTTACATTTTGAAGTTAATAGGTACTCATTTTGTGCACATTGAAATGTGTGTAAAATATCAGTGGTAACTATGGTTGCAAGTTGCAATTTAAAAAAAGAGTGCGTTGTAAGCCAACCAAATTCCTTGAATTACTTTTCACACAGTTATTCTCCTTCCATTAACAATTTGACGTTTTCAGTAACAGGATACCGTGGACAAACGCCTATTTTTTATGGTAGTCGTCGGAAAACGGTTTTTGTATTCTATTAAGCAGAAAAATGTTCCACGTTTACAAGAAAATTGAATGTATGTCATTTAAATTAAAATTAATTCCAGAAATTGAAATTTCGAACACTTTAAGCACAGCTAACTTGTCGCACATTTCGTAATTAAATACCAAACGACATTTTAATTTTAGAATTAGTAAAAATGTGTTCTAATGAATTACCAATCTTAAACGAAAAAATGTTCTTTTCAGATTTTTGCTAATTTTTGGGACATTAAATACTAAGAAAAATGACAACAGTTAATTGTGGACGACATGTGTGCGTTTAAAGTGCATAGCGCTATCTAAGCGATAGCTTTAATGCTTGAAACGCACGTGTGTCGATAAATCCAAGTAAACTTTGTACAGAAGCATAACACGCAACGAAAGAACACCTGATGCAGCATTTCGCTATTATTATGAGCTCATCAGAGGTGTATACTTAAGTGCGATATACAACTGTACAAGACGGCGGTTGGTCTTTTAAACGCTCGTGGAACAATGAACATAAGTAAAATTGGTTAATAATAAGTTACTTGGCTTTATCGACACACGTGTGCTTCAAGCATTAAAGCTATCGCTTAGATAGCGCTATGCACTTTAAACGCACACATGTCGTTACAATTAACTGTTGGCATTTTTCTTAGTTTATACTATTCATACGTGTCAATGTTTTACACGGGATGTCGTAAGACACACATTTTACTTACTGACATTAAATACCTACTAATAGGTATTGAGCAATATAATTCTCATTTATTAAATATAAATAAATAAGGAACTGATGTTATTAAGTTGTGTCTATTTATTCCATTAAAAATTCCTGAAGTTATTAAGTGTCAAAATAGTCCACTAATAAACCTTTTCGTCATTAGTTACGAAAATAAAAATGTTTCGTCACGTGTCAGGCAGTTTGATATTCGTATTACAAATGGTAATACCGATCACATGCATTTACCTACATTTCTATTTCCAAAAATAGAAAAAAATCATTTGTGTAATACGTATGTAACTCCGCTTCGCTCGTCCCGTAATTATCTCCTTACATAAATATGTGTACGTCCTATAAACAAAATACTATTGATTTGAGTTTTAGTACTTGCCCTGTAAATATCAACTTTAACGTGCAGTTTCCGATTACATGTGTGCCAGTGTTATACAGAGTGGAACAAAAGTCTGGAAACGCTCAATTATCTCACAAATGGGTAGTACAAATTGTACAACATTTTCGATAAGTATATTTTGGGATACGAAGATTACAGATTTGATATCTGCAATGTTGCCAGATTTAATTACTTGAATTCTATTTTGCACGGATAGTTTTATTTAATTTAAGACCTTCCTGACTTTATCAAATATTGAGTGTTACATTATGGTTGAACTCGTATTGAAGGAGACATTCCAATAATGATACAATATACGAGGTGATCTATTTAAAAAACCAAAGTTAGTAATAATGTCAGAAAACGGTAAATCTGGCAACATTGCAGATGTCAAATCTGGAATCTTCGTATCCCCAAAATATACTTATCCAAAATGTTGTACAATTCGTACTACCCATTTGTGAGAGACAAGCCGACTCTAGTATTGTATAGCGTTTTGTTCAGTCAATAAGTTTTACTATATCTAGTGTCGTGTCGTATTAACTTAACACATCCAAAAATGCATTTGCAGTAAGGCAACTTTGTTCAAACTATTTGTACAATTTCTGTTATGGTGCTGGATTTGATTAAAATTTGGACAATGTCGCGACACTTTAGAGAAGAAAAAGATGAAATTTGTTATAAAAATATTATCAGAAATATTCCTTATACATCACATGTTCGAAAAGTGATAGACACAAAATTCTATTTAAATCTTAATATATAATTAACATCTTGTTTTCACATTCATTTGTGTGTTAATGTTAGGAGGCACAGAAAGTAGTAAATTAATTATGATGCTACCACAAACTGTCCTCGAAATGTAATATACAGGGTGATTCAAAGAAACGGGAAATTTTGAAAGTTAAATAAGTTCAAGAAAACAAATCTTTAAATAAAGTTTTTCATATCATTTAATAGTAAAAATAAAATGCCCATTTTAGAAAAATAAATACCGTAACATTTATTTTTGAAGATGACATCTTGCAGGTGTTTTCCTTTCTACGCAAACATTCCTGTAGTCTCTTCGTCACATTGTCCATTTCAAGTCCTGTATTAATATTCGTCGAACACTTGAACTGTGCAACTGTAAAGATGAAGCGTGACGACGACTTGACCCATGTGGACTTCTTATGACCGCATCTCGAACAGCTAGGATATTGACTGGTGTACGAATGGTTCGCGCACGACCTGGAGGTTTCTTTCCCATTGCTGAACCAGATTCCTCGAAATTATGTATCCATGTTTTAATTGCATGTGCTGATGAAACACGATCGTGGCGTCCTAAATTAAAATGACGGCGGAATTCTCTACGTGCCCCCTCCATACTGTCATTGTTCTTGTAAAAGCTTTGATCGCAAACGCACGATGCGCACCACTCCAAGCATCCATGATAACTAAATGGCAAGGTTTTGTTGACAGGCTGGCATACCTTATTCAGTGGTACCAATCGCCCACGGCTACCAACACAACTTTCAAAATTTCCCGTTTCTTGAATCACCCTGTATATAAATTTCCGTGTTCTCCACTGACTAAGCCAATCTACTTTTTCTCTGACAAAAACGCTTCTCTAATTTTTCTACAATTGCTCTCTCCTTCTCAAAAGGAGTATTTAAGTAGAAGTTCTAGAGAACCTTCTCTTGAAAGCAAGAAAGTGTATGAACGACTAGTTTGTATAGCTCAAAAAGTCTTAATGAAGTATTATTGTGGTGCAAAAGTTCATACATTTGGTCTGCATAATAGAATCAGTGAAGTTGGTAATAGGTACTCTTTAACACTTTTTGTACTTCTTGTTGCTTCTATTTGAATATCTATGACTGATTTACGTCGTTGATCAGAATTAGTGTTGATCAAAACATAATTTTAGTCCTGTGGCTTATTAGAACGCTTGCCACTATCAATAAATGAGCGGCCATTTTCAATTGAATAAATCATTTACGAAGTTAGGGTCAATTTTATAACACCCTCTCCACTCAAGTTCCAAATCTTATCAACTTTGTTAATTAACAAGTATATTTGCTGAACGGTTTGGGGCAATTTCTAATAATGATATAGACGGATCTTCATAGGACTGTACTCTAAAAAGCTATTTACACAAATAAGGACAAGAAGCTTAGGGAGAAATTGTACCAAATGATATGACAACTTACTAGTGGAAAGAAAAAATTGAAAAACTTATTGAAGAAAAGAAACAACTATAGTATAATGTGCTTAAATGCAAATGCTTTAGAAGACAAGCATGTATATCGAAGACACATACTTAAGAAAAAAGGATTGGAGAACAAATACTGATAAAATGATACAATGAGGTTGGGAAGTTCTACGACACAAGTAGTTAAATGAGCAATTAAAGTTTTAAATAATACCGTAAACCAATTCGACTGAAAAACTTGCAGCAACATCATAAAGAGCTATTGACGGAGAAAGTCTACTTTTCCAAAATGTGAAATCCAAATTGGCGAGAAGATAGAAGAAGTTAAAAAAGTGCTAAACGGAATGAAGAGGATCAAGATTCCTCAAACCGGAGTACCTATGTTTATGAAACACTCCCCCTTAGTTTTACTCAAATGTCTAAGGAACATTTTCAACAAAAGCTTAAATGATGAAACAGTGTCAAATGAATGGAAAATCGCATTTATTAGATCTTTACTCAAAGAAAGAACTCTTTAAATTAAGAGGTATTAATATACGTTTTCTACAATAAACTATACGAGAAATAATTATGTAAAAAATGAGGAATCAGATTCTTTTGAAGTTCATTAAAGTCTTTGCAGGATGGTCGCAGAGGATCAGATTGTTTGGCTGAAGGTTTTTTGAAGATGCATCTTATATGACAATATGGGGAAGACAAATATATAAATGATATTATAATAATAAAGGACGTTCAAATATAAACACTTAATTGCAGTTAGGAAAAGCATCATTACATATATATATATATATATATACAGGGTGTCCCACGACGATTAAGACAAGTAATATATCAGAATTGGGCAGTAGTAGATAATTATAATTTTGGGGGTGTAAATTAGAACAAATGTTGCATCTTTTCTTGTTATTGTGTTACCCAATGAGGTATTTGTTTTTGGTCACGTGACGTCGCATTCAAAATTATTAATGGGACAACCTGTATATTTGAGCCTTTCTGTGTTCCTCCCGATAAAACAATTCCAACTAACTAGCACACTTGGGGTCTAAAGTGATTAATTCAAGAGCTACAGGTACTTAAAGGATTGGAAGTTAAAAATTCAAATTGAATCCCCTGTAATTTTCGGCTACAGATTTAGAAGATTTGAAAAATACCTCATTGGGTAACACAATAACAAGAAAAAGATGCAACATTTGTTCTAATTTACACCCCAAAATTATAATTATCTACTACTGCCCAATTCTGATATATTACTTGTCTTAATCGTCGTGGGACACCATGTATATATACAGAGTGATTCATTACTATTTGGAAATAATTTAACACTAGAATCCCAACCTTTAATTATGAAGATTTAACCCAAAACACCTACATGAAAGGTCGCTCATTACTAAGTTACAGGTGTTTTGTTTAAAAATTTAAAAACGATTTGTGCTTAGTATTTTAAAATCAATTGACGTATTTATTTCATATTTGGCAAGGAGTGTAGACACTGTACACCCTACACCCTTCTAAATTATGTTAAACAAACATTTCTGTCTACTATCAGAGACGTACGACAGGGGTAAGTGGCCGGTTAATCGTGCCCAAATTCTACGCCACTGGCGGAATACAAATTTTAGTACAATTTTTCGATCCTCCAATATTTATTAAGTAAATAATGTACTCTTTCCTCATAATGATTAAGTCAATATTTCTCGAGATATTTAAGTTAGTAAATTCGAAAAGATTGTACAATTGCGAACAAACACCGAGAATCACTCAAAGCTGTTTCGTCCTTTTGGGATTCTTCAGGAGTGAGAACAGTGTAAGTTCCCAATTGTACACAAAAAAGTAGGTGTACATCATCTACGACAGTAAGTGGTGTTAATGTTTAGTTGGCGGCAATGATTCAAGAATAGATATAGCACGTTTATTATTTATAGATAACGTAATTATCTACATATTTTTTAAACTTTTTTATAAGTATTAGCACGAAAATTAAAAAAGATTGCGTTTAATCCCATAAAGGCAAACAATTTAATAAAATAAAGATCACCTTGTAATAGGTGTACAGGATTATTCACCTAACCCGTTCATTAACAATTTATTGGGATGTAATTTAGAAAATTTCGGGTTAGGTTTGGTTTCATTTGTACTTGGTTATTTTAAATGCAATTGCGTAACCAGTTTTGGAATAGCATATTTCTTTAGTTTTTCTAATTTTTTCTGTATACTTTTAAACAAGGTATTCAACATTTGCATTTTCAATGTTGTTAACTCATTTTTTTTAAATGGGACACCCTGTAACTTTAAGTGTTTTCATAAGTCCAAGACTTAATTCAATATCAAACGATCGAATTTATTCTACTAAACATTTTACCTCCGCGTTAGCTATGGAAAAATAATTATTGTTTCCTGTCAAACATGGTAGATAATGAGTATGTTACTAGGAAAGTAAAAGTTTAAATTTATTAAATTTAGCCGAATAAATTCGGTCGTTTCAAAAAGACTTAATTATCTCAAAAATGGTCAGGAATAGGCATAGGTAACCATAATACAGTTTGATACAGGATTGAGTACTGGACTTGATAACATTGAAAGTTACAGAGTGTCCCATTTAAAAAAATGTCTTTACCCACATTGCGAATTTGCGAATGTTTACCACGTTATGTTGAATATCTTGTATAAAAGTACTCAGCAAAAATTACAAAAATGTAAACTTAGGACTCTTTTTCAACATTTGGCCAAATATGAGGATCAAATTTTCAAAAACTAAAGAAATATGCTATTCCAAATCTGGTTATGCGGGAGGCACGTCTGTTATAAGTTATGTATAGAACAGTATACATAAAATGAATATTATGCCGAATCTAAATATGAAACATTGTATTTAAGATAAGCAAGTTGACAGTAATTTCCGGTTAAACGGTGACTGAAACCAAACTTAACCTCAAATATTTAAAGGCGTAATCCCAATAAACTTTTAATGAAAGAGTTGGGTGAGAATAAGCCTGTATAAAAAGTAAAGTCCGTATGACAGAAACTTAAATAAATTTTAGTTGTTTTAGACTTATAGTGCCACAAAAATGTTTTGAATTTTTTTAAGAAAAAAGCTTTAATAGTAATTACATCGTTATTCCACATTTAATGTCAAAAAGTTTAACGTAAATGTTCTTTAGCATTTAATCCGTCTAGAATTCACATTAATATTAATTGAATAGGCCTTTTTTCTCACCAGCCATTGTAGGCGAACAGGCCGGAATAGAACGATAAAGCCAGGGAAGTAACCTCGGTCTTTGTGTTGATGAATGAAAAGTGCTCGTTTGTCCTGCAATAAGTGCACATCTACTCGCACGCATTCTTTACATATTAAATTTTAAATACATGCAACTACCCACTTTGTTTGTTTAACAAACTGAGTACTTGTGCAATTAAAATGAAAGCTGAAATGTAACTCACCATTAATTAATTGATAACCTCCAGCCGCTATTATTATGAATAAAGCAAGTAATTTTGCGTATGTGAAAATGTCTTGTACTCTCGTTGCCCATTTGACGTCGTAACAATTAACAAAGGTGAGGACGCCTGAAAAAAATAAACCTTGTTGTAAACTAATAAAACACAAAATTTTTGATACACATGTAAAATTTGTCCGTCTTTAGTTGATAAAAGATATCATCAAATTAATCCTTGCACAATTTTTTTACAACAGAAAATTCTTAATTTATTTTGGTCAAATTTTTTTGGAAGTTGCAGAATGATGGAGAAGCAAATTATTTACTGAGTGGAAAGGCCGTTTATATGAAGAGTAGGTGGTAGTACCCACAGTGTTGCGAGAGACCATAAGAGTTATGTAGGAGAAAAGGATTAAGTCTTTTATGTTCTGAATTGTCATTTCGTATGTATTCTACCATCGACTATTCAGAACCAAAAGTTGGTTATTCAAATAATTACTTTTTAGGTGAAGAAATGTGTCCGTTTTTGGCACCAAAAATTTTGAGAAAACTGTTAACAAATTACCGAGTCCTATCAATGAAGTATTGAAGGACTTCGACAAGCAGAATGCCGATTTAGCAAAATAAATGTTTTGAATTGTACAAACTGATGGTGTACGTCATTCACTAAGTATTTTCCACATTTCTCTATTGCTCATTGATCATCTATATTCAACAAGAAATTGTACTCTCCTATCATTTCCCGAATTAATCAGACAATAAACTATAGTGGGCAACTACAGTTACCAAGAGTATGTTGGTTTCAAACTTCTTCTACACTTTTTCTTAGTGATAGTTTTTATGAAAAATATGAGATCAGCAAACCAGGTGAAAAACCCTATTCATTGCCCTTAAACTACCTGCAGAGGCCAAACGAATAACTTGGTCCAAAGTAGATAAAACTGACTTACATTAATATGTAATTGAAAATGTTAGAATTCAATGTTAGAAACAATGACAACCAAATTGATTTTATTATTTGGTTGAAAAGATTGTAGAATGCTATTTTATCACCAATTCAAGATGATGTTATCGAAAAGATAATTGAGAAACTTCAACTGAAAACAATACTAAGAACTGAGAGAACTGAAAGAAGAAAAGATTGGAGGGAATGGGGGGAAAACAAAGATCATGGAATTTAAGAAAAAAAGCAAAATAAAATGGTGGTGGAAAAAAGACAAAAGTTGACAAATACAGATACCTGGGATACGTTCCGATAATAAGGTTAGAGAGCATATAAAGGAACTGAAACAGAAAGGAAATAAAGTAGTGGGCAAATGTGGAGCATAGGGGAAAGAATATTTAAGCAAGATCTTGGGAAAAGAAGATGGCTGTTTGGTAAGATGGTAAAAAGTGTTTTGACAGGTGCTACCTAGAAAGAATTCAAGAAAAATATTGGAAGTAGACACTAGGATTAGAAAGAGAAACACCTGGATACATAGTGGAGGAAAAGTCAAGATGGAAAAAATAAAAACACAGACAGAAAGAAGGGTAATGAGATATGAGGAGAAGATTGAAAGCAAGAGAGAGTAAAAGATATTAAACAAGTGCTGAAAAAATAAAAAGGTAGAGGGTAAAATATAGAGAAAGAGGAAAGGAACTTATATATAACAAAAGAGTGGAGTACGGAAGAGCAGAGATAACAAGAATAAAAAAAGATGGGAGATCGGTAGAAGCAGAGATAATAAGGAGGGAAGAATAAAAGAAGAGAAGTACAATGGGAAATATTGGACGATAAGGACAGAAGAAAACCAAAGATATATAACTGGAGAAGTGGATTAAAAGAAAAAGAATTATAGCAACGTTTAAGGTAGAGAATGAGGAAAGGGAAAACAAATATTGGTTGAAAGACGAGGATAGAAAATACAGAATGTGTGAAGAAGGGTGGGAAAACTTAGAACACATAAGTAAGGAATAATGGAGAGAACTGAGGAAAGAGGAGAAGAGCGAAGTGAGCTGCTGGAAGAAAGAGGGGGAGGAATCAGTGGATGAAAAATAATAAAAGAAGAGAAACAATGAAATAACAAGACATATAATTCGGAAAAAGAACATGGATTAAGGAAGAAGAAGAAGGAAGGACGAGAAGGTAGTTATACAAAGAAGGGAAAGAAAGGGAAGAAAATCAAAGTAATTTCATTTAATATTAAGTAATTGGTTAAGTGGTTAATTTTATGGTGTAATGTATGTATGAGGTAAATAACCGAATTGTGTTTATTGTAAAAAAACATTGATTGATACACTAAGAACTGACCTGAACCCAAATATCCCCAGATACCAGAAGACTGACAAATTTTAAAACTAAATTCTCTGCAGATTTTGATAAATATCATGAAATGCTATTGTCTGAAGCTTAAAATAAAAGAGAAGCGGCTGACCAAGAAAGGAAACATAAAGAATGTAGGTACTGGTACTTTCAAATCAAAAATAAATTGTAGGCAAGCAATAAAAAATGATAAATTGGACAAGGTTTGATTTTGAAAAGACAAAAAAATACTAATTAAATTTACGGATTGGTTGAACCATCTCTTACAAGTAGGTCAATGTAACACAACTGAAGTTCACAATCTATTAACAACTAAATGTAAACATCCCAAAAATATGTCTCATTATTTAAATTGATGGCTAATAGGCCTGCTATTGTTATTATTACTCTCCAAATAAGTGTGATCGCTAAATAGACCGCACAAAAATCGTCATATGATTTATTTAATCCACCTGGGGCAAAGTCTTGGACGTGTCAAAAAAATAGTATTGGTTGAAAGACGACGATAGAAAATGCAGGATATGTGAAGAAGGGTGGAAGAACTTAGTACACATAAGTAAGGAATGTGGAGAACTGAGGGAAAAGGAGAGAGAGCGACAAAAGCTGCTGGAGGAAAGAGGGGAGGGTATCGAGTGGATGAAAGAGGTAATAAAAGAAGATAAGCAATGGAAAAAAGAAAAAATATATAATCAAAATATAGAACATGGATTAAGGGAGAAGAAGAAGGAGAACGAAAAGGTAGTTATACAAAGCACAAGGAGAGAAGGAGAGAGCAGAAAATCAAATTAATTTCATTTAATATTAATTAATTGGTTGATTTTATGATGTAATGTATGTATGAGGTAAAAATCCGAATTCTTTGTTTATCGTAAAAAAAACAAATAGATACATTGATTGATACTAAGAACTGATCTGAACCCAAATATTCCCAGATACCAGAACACTTTGTCTTTTAGGATATAAATAAAAATGTGCCTCTAAAATATCGCGATGATAAATTTTCAGTTGTTGATTGCGGAGTCGTGTGGACAAATGCATTCACACTTATCTTTGAATTTTATTACCAATCTGGGCCACATTTCTAGAGTAGGCGTAGATGTCTTGTAAGAGAATTCAAAGTGTCACGGAGTTATCTCTCGGTTTAAAATTTCGGACATTCTTAGGTTTACTGATGTGTTCCAATTTGTCTGGTGCACGTTTGATGTGTTAAGGTGGTTCAATGTAGACACGTCAGGTGAACCTGTAATTGGTTATTGGTACCATGTGCATGTTGATGGTATAGTTCCATTCGACCGCAAACTCTTAATGTCGTAGTTATATTTGGTACCATCGAGCGTGATGCGGGCTATAGCAAATTTTACTTCGAATTGAAATCTATTGTCATTGAGATTATCTAACACACGATAAATTAGCTGTAAATACATCAACGTAGGCAAGGGATTTGTTGTTACATTTCAGTTGTTCTGGAGGAGCTTGCTTTCTTTCTGTACCTAATTACTTTTCAACCATAACTATGATTAATTTTCTTATTTTAGTCAGAGAACATAATTAGGTTTAATTAAATCTCTTATCCCCTTCTTTGAAGTTTTTCATATTGTTTTTTGTGCCAAATGAATCTTTCAATGACCCATTATCTAGATCAATAACTTATTATAGTTATTATAATTACTTTTTTACTCTCAAATTTCCCATTTTATCTATTGAATGTTTACATTGGTTTAAGGATCCTAACTCTAGTTAAGACATGGCGATAATACACTACTAAGATTCTACTCAACTTGGCACTGAAACCCATATCTTCTCTTATAATCGCCCACAAACTCCAGAACCGGAATATCGTATTTTTTCATCTTTCGTCATCTTTTATCTTTCTATTTCTACTACCATAGAATACCTTCAGATTTTTCTAAATTAAACTTGAAGATCCATTCATAACGACAGTGAGAAACGTTGTTAAAAAGCGTTTAATTCACTCCTCACAGTATTCTATTGTTGCAACTGCTTTACTTGAAGAGATTCTATTTTAGCTTTAACTTCTTCGGTGGTGATTATCGTTACCTCTTGGCACATTGTCCAGAGAAAATAACGGTAAAGTCATTTTCACTGTGGACTGTATCACTGTGACGGCAGAATTTACAAATTGGTATTAGTTCTACAAGAGAGTGTCCAAAATGTTTTCCACAGATCTGCGTTGATTTTTTGCCACTTTGTCAATCATCGAATTCCATCTTCCATTCTAGCATTATCTTCACTATCTTGTAATTCTTTATATCTCTTTTCCGATAACTTCCTAGTTTCCCATGTAAACTTTGGCAATTGATTTTGAAGGTTATTCACTTACCTATTCATCTTATTTCTTATTGGTACCCATGGTTTATATACACCGTACACCCACCAGTTCTTTTGACATCCGGTAAAGCGATTTAAACTTTATTGGATGTTTGACGAGTTCCTTAGCAGTAACAATAAATATTTTCGTCTTTTGGTTTCTTTCAATAGAAGTCGCCATTTCTTTTTCTTAGACTTTCTAATTTCTTTTTTATTTCGCAAGTACCAGTACATTGCAATTGCATAGTCATCTTCTCTTAATGAGATTGATGAATGAAGTGAATGTAGAAAAGACGTGGGACAACTCCATGTCGCCTCCTTTTCTAATTTCCAAGTCGCGTCGTTGTCGTGCTGCTTTAGTGGGACAAGGCCCTTAATAAAATCTTCTCATAACTTTCTATATGTATACTTGGATTAATGTTTATTGACAGGAAACTGGCAGTACTAAAAAACGTTATAGTTATGAAAATGTTGTTAACTTCTTGTTTAGTTTTTAAAATCAACATAAATGTCATAAACTTGACTTTAGAATTGTCCCACATTACTTTGATTAAAAATAGAATATTAGTCAAATACAAACTAGACACACATATGTGACAACATTTCAAAATTCATAACGGTACTTTATTTTAATGAGTAAAATGGTATCAAATTTTATATTTTGTAATATGTATTCCTCGGAAAATAGATTAAGAAATCACTCGCCTTTGCGTCATATTGAAAACACAAATGGTAGTTATGTAGATTCAAAAGGCAATACTTAGAAATGAGTTTCGCAAAAAAATTAATTATACAGCATACAAATAGAATGTAGATAATAGTATATACAAAAAAAACATTTTAAAGAATAATTGAAACTACGATCATAATTCTTTATAGAATATAATGCGAAAGGAGAATGAATATCCGAAAACAAAAGTGTTATTGATTTTCGCAAATAACTTTTCAGTTTGAAAAATAGGTCAAAGAAAACGAGAGTTTTCGTTGCAGATTTTTCAATGACAAGTAAAAATTTTAACAAGTAAATGCGAATTCTATGCAAATCGCAATTATAAATTTTAAATATTGGAGTTTCTCATTGACAGATAGAGTGACAAAGAAAAGTGGGTAACTTTTCTATAAGGTTCATTCAGAAAAAAATTAATTAAATAAAAGGGCTTGCATTAGACAGAATTACAATTCATTCATTAATTTGTTTTTTAAAGAAATATTCTCACTTATAAAAATAAAACTAGGTGGCCGTGACAATTTCAACAGCGTGAACGAAATTCAAAATTTTTTGTACCAGAAGTTTTGGAGAAGAACTTTGTTTCATTGACACTATGTTACGTAATTAGATACATGGATAAATAATCACAGAATACATACTAACGTTCAGTAGCAAAGTTTTATGTTTAACTCAATCACGGGCATGCTTCAAAATAAACATCTTTCAAAATGGCGTATAACTATCAGCTGATAGTGATAAATATATCCATATAACTTAGATACAATATGGCAGATCACTAGTTACATTTTGTATTATAAATAAGGCATTTCAATGGGCTGTCAGATAGCTGTCAAAAGACCTTTAAAAATGGCTATTGTAGGGCAAACTTACGCATAATTGATGGGTTTTATCATTGAGTTATAGGATTTTAATATAATTTATACGTTTAATTCATCTGTAATGTACCGTAATGCCAGCATTTGTTTGTGTAGTGAACTGTGGCAGTAGAGAAAATCGTGCCAGTGTTCTTTAGAATCCTGTTATTTGTAATTTTAAACATAAATTGAGTTAAAATACTCTTTAACAGATTCTATAACTAACTTAAATAAAACAACCACTAAAATTACAAAAAATCAACATAAATTACTCACATTCGAATGAAAACAAAAGTTTGTTTACCCCACAGACGCCATTTTGGCAAAAGCATTGAAATGCCTTATTGTGAGAGTGTCAGTTTGCATTATTTTATTGACAGTTGAGCTGACACTTTGAAATGTCAGGTGTTCTTGTGCAATTTATTGTGTGATGTAAAATTTGTTTTGGCAGGTTTTGAATTACTACAGTCTTCGTTGAATAAAATATAATACATCTTACATTTTAATAATTTTGTGTACGGCTATTTCCATGTACATCATTCAAAATGGCGTCAAGATTATTAAAACTGTAATTCAAACATAAAAGTACCGCCGAGAAGCTTCGTTACTGGTCGTTAGTATGTATACTTTCTTAGTAAATTTGTACAAATCTCCAACCTTTTAGCATTCGGTTCTGTTCCACGGTTCTGAGAAGTGAAGAGTGACCTATAAAAACCATCAGAAACTGTAGGTTTTCATTAAGAGATTCTCTAATAAAAAAGAGTTTTGCAAAAATAAATCCCCTTGGCAAAAGGAAGTGGGAGAGAATCAGCCACACAATGAGAAATCCTGTAGAAAGAACAATAGAAAGAACGCGTAATACTCTCAGAGTTTCAAGAAGGAAAGGGCGTGAATGGACAATGTGGAAGTGGTCGGTGAAGGTGAAGTAATTGGTAGGAGATAGAGATAGATGGAAATGGTTCACTGATGTCGTTTGCTAGAACCGAAAATGCAGAGTCAAGTCAGTATATTAAACAAAAAAAAGTTATTGTAATTATTATACAGGGCAAGTTCCAATAATGAACTAGTCGTAATTAAAACCTGAAAGTTTAGGGCATACTTTTTTTCAGGTATGTCCAATTGATCTAAAATATTTGAAACATCTAACTAATCATGCTGTACCGAAAGTGGACTGTAAATTTATTAGTATAATTGGAACACCGCGTGACTTATTTGGATAAAACTTGGGTGTTCCGTCAAATAGGATTTTGATACCTTACAACTGTCTGATTAGACATAATGATTAAAATTTTTATTTTCTTCCTTAATTTATTTCATTATAGTAAATTTTAACACACATATTCAAACTCAGACTAAATATAAGTACCTAGACGAGTAACATTATATTCGCTTTATACCGAAAAATGAAGCCGGAATGCTAGAAAGATAGCATTGAAGGACGACACTAAAATAACACGAGACGAGTAGTAATTTGTAAGTGAAAGTGGAAGATATTCAAAATGTGTCTTCTACTTTATAGGTTAACATAGTAACAGTTGACATGTATTTTAGGTTAACAGTGAGAAGCCGGAACATGAATTTAACCTTTTCATATGCTGAATTGAAGTGAATTAAAGTAGTTTTTGTTATATTTCCAGGCGTCACGTGACTCAAATTATATTTAGTCTGAGTATATGAAAACAGTGTGACTCAAAACGCGATAGTTTGGTTTAGGTTGTTTAGGAATATTGACATATGAAAGAAGTTTCAATTTTTATTAAAAATGGTGTGACACATGGTATCAAACCAGACTCGTTTTAGTAATAAGGTTATAAACTCCTATATTTACGGGTCACTTAAAAGAACTCTATCGATTTATGTAACAATTTCAGATTTGAAATAAGAAAATTGCAGTCAACTTCAGATTTTGTTCAAAGAAATAAGTTTTTACAATTTCTTATGCAATTACATTTTTAAAATGCAAAACAAGGAACCATAAAAAATGACGTAAACATATGACGCTTAATAATTCGGCTTCAAAATTTACTTTGATGTCTATCATTGCTCATACATTTTTTTTTTATATTTCAAAATACAAAGTTTCTTTTTCAAATATGTCGAGTGTGTCAGTGTCTTGAAATGTATTACAATCTTACGTTGAAGCGTCCCTAGGGTTAAAAGTCCCACGATCAAACGTACTTGAGAAGCAACCAAACGACCCGCGTTCAAAAAGCCGATTTTAAATGGTCGCATTCAAGCAGACGCCTTAATGCAAACCATTCAGAATACTAAAAGTGATATATCACGCAGAATTGATTCGTGTGCTCAAGGCCATGTATTCAGTAAATAAAGGAAAGAGTAAATTAGTCATTTTAAAGGCCTTGTCGGTTGCTCAAAATAATTAAGTAAGAAACTCATAATTGTAGGTTCTCATTAAAATTATGAGACGAAAATGGTCTAGAACTGGTCTGGATCCGGACTACGGTAGACGCAATTTTACTGTTGGTATGTGCAAGGAACAAGGCAAAATAGGAAAATGTTAGGTAAAAACACCCCAATACTATTCAATAGGAAATTGATAACCTAAATATATAAGTGAGGTAGTAACTACAAAAACATTAATAAAGTTTATAATATATTAAAGGACTGGAAAATAGTACATTTTCTACAAAAGCTGCCCTTTTTTTTATTTCCATGTAACTATCTTTAAACGGTAGATTTTGCAAATCGCTGAATTTCTAACCCAAACTTGGTTTGGCAGACATCAGAATTCCGCCACTACGGTCAGTATGATTAATTTCAGTGACCTACGGATTGGTCACACCTTCACATACAATCTGCAGTTCTGAACATCCTTATATCAAAATTAATTCCCGAATTAAATTGCATCGTAATCAGATATTACGTTCATTTAATTACTCACTTAATTAAATTTAAACCAATTAGTAGTATTCTGTTAGATGATCTCAGTTGCATAAATCAGCAAAACAAAATTGTCAAAAATATTCTTGTTCATGTACAGTTAATATTTGACCACCAACAAGAGATAGATGTCAACAAGAAAATTATTACATCAATAATCTCGGCTGCGCTGATGACCTTCCTTTGAGAGGCAAACAAAATCATGAAGTCACATCACATTTTAAAAGAACACATTAAAAAAAGCTTAAAAAAATGCCCCCTCCATGATATCACAAATTCTGAATGAAATAATAAACTGATGTTGAGATGTCGTTATGACGGTATCATTACTGAAATGAAAAAGGCATATGCTTACAGTATCCTGGCAGATCAGAGCAGTAATATATCAGGCAAGGAACAGCTGTCCTTTGTGGTGAAACTTTTTGGCAAAGAAAAGATGACGATTCGTCAAGAATTTCTGGGCTTATTAGAGTTAACTGCCAAGATGCAAAATATAGCATTTGCAATTAACACATTTATAGAAAACATAGACTTGATCTAGAAAATTGCAGGAAAAGACGGTGGTGTCAAGAGTGTTATATTTTCACTGTATTAGTCACAAACTAAACTTTGTTGCAAACGAAATGAAAGACATACCAACAATAAAAAATATAGTCTCTACAACACAGAAAATTATAAAAAAAATTCTGGAATCGCATCTTCGTCGAAAATGTATTCAAATGCTTTGTGAAACACGTGGTCCAAAAACATAAAAACATCGCCATATTTAAAAAAAAAACATTATCTAGAAATCATCATGTCACTTTTAAACCTGTCCAAAGTTAGCAGAGAAACTACTTTTCAAATGCACTACGTGGCGACAAAATCACAATTTATGATCAGCGCTTGCTTTATAACAAAATATTCAGTACTTCTGCAACCGGTGGTAAATGTTTTACAATCAGACAGCATGGACTTACTACAGTGTGCAACTCAAATAAGAAGAATTAATGATATCATAAGAACACAGCATGAATATGTCGATGTAAACCAGCAAAAACATCGAAAAATCCACCAGCACATACTCCCGACGAGTATTGGAAAAGGTCGCTGATTATTCTGTACATGGATTCATTAATAAGTCATCGGAAAATCATTTTTCTGAAGAGAACTTGTCTACTTTTTCACAGTTTACTTTGTACCGTTACGTGATGATTGATATGACATATGAGAACTTTTTAAATAAAACTGAAGATTTTGATGGTAAACAGAATTCTGTGGAAGGGAAAAATTAAAAGCAGAAATCAAAGAAATGGAACTAGCTGTGCTGGCTAAAGAAGCACAGTTCTACCCAACTATAAAGCATGCACTACTTATCTCATTTGCATAACCCTACCATAGCAAGATCTTTTAGCATCTTAAGCAGTTTAAAAACTTGGCTATAAGCAACAATGACCGACAATGAAATTATGGGTCTTTGCATGACGATGATACTAGAAACGGCTTCTAGAAGAAACCCACAAAAATTAATGATGAATTAAATTGCAATAACAACAATTAATTATTATAATTAGATTATGTAGAATTAAATACACTGCGATCATTAAATGATGTCCATACGATACTACTTTCCGCCGTTGATATCAAATGTTTAGTCTGTAATTGAAGTTAGCTAAAAGTAAATGTCAACTAATGGCAAACACAATGGCAAATGTCTAATTGTGTGTTTACTGTTTATCGAATTTACTTCTTTCTACGTTTTAGGTTTTTATTATTTTATTCTCTTAATTACACCATTAAAAATATTTCTTAAGACTACATTGTTTTGAATGTGTTTGTAAAAGGTATGTCGACAATATTGATAAAACATTACCGTTCTTAATTAAATTAAAATTTATAGGTTACTGTGTATTGCCTTATTTGTTAGAAGGAAGGGTGCAGTTCGGTATGGAGCCTCACGTTTTCACGCATAAGGGGGTAAACGGTGATGGTTGGTAGGTTATAGTTATTAAAATTTCTTTCTTTAAAAAATTACATTCATAATAACAATTTCAAAACAATGTCTTTCTTTATTTAGTTTAAATGCGCAAAAAGTTATGCATAAAGTGAGGCACCATACCAAGCTACACCCAGAAGAAAACCAATTTATTTTGGAAACTTACTTCCGAAATGGTCAACGCAACCGTGATGCGGAGTGGATGTATTCTATTGCATTGTGTATCGATGAAGTTGCCAACTAATTTCCTAATCAGGAATTTGATCTTGATAATTTTAGTAGACATGTGAGGTCGGATTATTAGTAAAGAACTATGGTCCATTCAGTCACCTGACCGTACACCTCTAGATTATTTTTTATTTAGGTACTTTAAAAAACCCACGTAAAGTTACCCACACTTTTAGCAAATTAATTTGAATATATGGACGAATAAATGCATTTTAATTGATTTTAAACTAAAATTACTATATCGGAATATAATCAAAATATCATTACGATACGTTATGAGAAGAAAAATCTACTCTGGGCGTCGTAATTGCGAACTTCGCTTGCGGGACCATGTGGGCACCTTTGTGATAGCAAATTTGACAACGTTTGTCAAATTTTTTTGCGTACAAATTTTTTATACATAAAATAAACAATTACTAACAACATATTAAAAAATAAAATGCTGTTATTTTTTTTTTAAAAGTTACAAGACCACGAAGTTAAACCCGAGCAACGTAATCGCGAACATCTCTTTGTTGGCAAATTTGATATCGTTTGTCACATTTTTTTTGCGTGCAAATTTTTTTATACATAGAATGAACAATTATAAACAACATATTAAAAAAATAAAATGCTGAAATTTTTTTTTAAATAAATTACAAGACCGAGAAGTTATACCCAAGCGACGTTATCGCGAGCATCTCTTTGATGGTAAATTTGATATCGTTTGTCACATTTTTTTGCGTGCAAATTTTTTTATACATAGAACAAACAATTACTAACAACATATTAAAAAATAAAATGCTGTTATTTTTTTTTTAAAAGTTACAAGACCGCGAAGTTATACCCGAGCAACGTAATCGCGAACATCTCTTTGTTGGCAAATTTGATATCGTTTGTCACATTTTTTTGCGTGCAAATTTTTTTATACATAGAATGAACAATTATAAACAACATTTAAAAAAATAAAATGCTGAAATTTTTTTTTAAATAAATTACAAGACCGAGAAGTTATACCCAAGCGACGTTATCGCGAGCATCTCTTTGATGGTAAATTTGATATCGTTTGTCACATTTTTTTTGCGTGCAAAATCACATGTCACATTTAACAATTGTTGGCCGTTACTGAAATTTATAATTCGATTTTACAAATTCCTTTGAGTTAAAAATTACTTCTTTCTTAAATATTGATTTTTTTAAATTATTAAGTTGCGGCGCTATTATACATTTATTTTATTTTTCGTGCAAAATTTTTTATATCGCCGCACACTTTCAATATTTTTTTACACATTTGCTAGTACCAGAACGATGTAGAGTTCTGCGAGAACCTCTTATTTTAATCTAAAAATGTTCAAAAAAATAAAAATTTGGTGAATGAAATTTTACTTCAGAATTCAAAGCGACTGTTCGCTTACTATTACTGCGATTGCGACTTAGTAAGCAACATGTTTATTTCACTGTAACTACACCACACAGCTAGAGAAAAAAGTGAAAGCCGTAAAATGCTTTAATAAAATTTTAAATAATCTTATCGAAATGTATCCCAAAAAATTTGATATTAGTCGCTCGGGTATAAACTTCTGATTTTGTAAATTTTTTTAAAAAAATTAACTGCATTTAAGTTTTTTAATATGTTGTTTGCAATTGTTCATTCTATGTATAAAAAAATTTGCACGCAAAAAAAATGTGACAAACGATGTCAAATTTGCCATCAAAGAGATGCTCACGATTACGTGGCTCAAATACAACTTCTCGGTCTTGTAACTTTTTTTAAAAAAATAACATCAATTTAATTTTTTAATATGTTGTTTGTTATTGTTCCATCTATGTATAAAAAGATTTACACGCAAAAAAAATGTGACAAACGATGTCCAATTTGCCATCAAAGAGATGCTCTCGATTACGTCGCTCGGGTATTACTTCTCGGTCTTGTTACTTTTTTTAAAAAAATAACATCATTTTAGTTTTTTAATATGTTGTTTATAATTGTTTATTCTATGTATAAAAAAATTTGCACGTCAAAAAATGTGACAAACAATGTCAAATTTGCCATCAAAGAGATGCTCGCGATTACGTCGCTCAAGTACAACTTCTCGGTCTTGTAACTTTTTTTAAAAAAATAACAGCAATTTCATTTTTTAATATGTTGTTTGTAATTGTTCCATCTATGTATAAAAAGATTTACACGCAAAAAAAATGTGACAAACGATGTCCAATTTGCCATCAAGAAGATGCTCTCGATTACGTCGCTCGGGTATTACTTCTCGGTCTTGTTACTTTTTTTAAAAAAATAACATCATTTTAGTTTTTTAATATGTTGTTTATAATTGTTTATTCTATGTATAAAAAATTTGCACGTAAAAAAAATGTGACAAACAATGTCAAATTTGCCATCAAAGAGATGCTCGCGATTACGTCGCTCGAGTACAACTTCTCGGTCTTGTAACTTTTTTTAAAAAAATAACAGCAATTTCATTTTTTAATATGTTGTTTGTAATTGTTCCATCTATGTATAAAAAGATTTACACGCAAAAAAAATGTGACAAACGATGTCCAATTTGCCATCAAAGAGATGCTCTCGATTACGTCGCTCGGGTATTACTTCTCGGTCTTGTAACTTTTTTTAAAAAAATAACAGCATTTTATTTTTTAATATGTTGTTTGTAATTGTTCGTTCTATGTATAAAAAAAATTTCACCCAAAAAAATTTGACAAACGATTTGCTATCACAAAGGTGCCCACACGGTACCGCAAGCAAAGTTCGCAATTACGACGCACAGAGTAGCTTTTTCTTCTCATAACGTATCGTAATGATATTTAGATTATACACCGATATAGTAATTTTGGTTTAAAATCAATTAAAATGCATTTATTCGTCCATATATATATATATACAAAATAATTTGTGTGGCTAAAAAACTTCACGTGGGTCTTTAAAAATACTGTGTACGAAACATGGCTTCATACTTTGGATGAATTGAAAGATGCAATCACCGATCCTGTACATAACAAAACTCCGCAGCAGTTACAAAATGTTTATGAGAATATAAAGAGAAGAGTTAATGCATGTGTAAATAAAAACGGTGATCATATTGAGAATGTCATATAATGTTATAATTAAACTTTGTATGTTATGTATCTTCACAAGTTCTGTTTAATAAAATTTTTATAATTTGTCATTTTTAATTAACCTTAAATCAAGTTATACATAATTAACAGGTTGTGCACCTAACTTCAGTAAGAATTGTAAAGATAATGGAAGCAAATATAGATAAATTGGGAATTGAAAATAGTTTTTTTTGGACATTATTAAATGATCTCCCGGTATAAGTATGAATGTTAAAATAATATTAGATAACGCAGATATAATTTTTTTCAATTATTACCCCCTCCTAGAGAAAATCCTGACAACGCCCTTGCTAGAAATAAGATATAAAACATTTAGTATTGATATTGTTCCTTATTTTAAAATTTGCAAAAATGCATTTTATTTTATTACAGCATCAAATCTAAACAAAACCGATAATTTTAATTAAAAGTTTAATAAGAACAACTTCATAATCACGGTGTTACTTCTTTGACTTAAGAATCAGCCAATATGTTATTTCAGTAAAAACATTAAACTGGCGAGTTATTTGTTAATTAGCAGTAAATTATAGAAAAAAAAGTTTCATTTTCGTTTATTCACTTTATAACATTCCTTTTCAGAACAGTTCAGGTCATGATCAAAAATCCTGCAACCCTTCATCTAATTTAAGGAAATAGTAGAGTTCATTATTGTTTATAAATTAATAAAACAACACTATTTTTACTAAAATTTGCTCCAAAGTCATACTCATTTTTTATTCATCGCGGTTGAAATCAACTAGCACTAATTTATTTAACTAACAATAGTAATAAGTTTAATAAATGTAATATGTAAATGCTACTATTGCATCAAGTTTAGTTAAACTAACTACTAACACGTCCCTATACCTCCCTCTTAATATTGAGGTTATTCAAACGTCACTAATGTTCTAGCAAAAAAAATTTAAAGAATAAGTCATCCAACGGTACTAAAAATATTTCTCCTAAAAATTTTGAAAATTCTAAGTCCTTATTTACAAACTTAATTTTTTTTAAATTAGTTTTACTGTACTAGAACCACAACCTGTTAAGATTAAGGCTCGTATTACGAAGTGTGGCAATGCGACCGCAATCGATCAAGTCTCATCAAAATTACATAATGTGATCACTAACTAACAATAACTATAAAAGATTCAGTAAATTGTAATGTCAATTGAGACAGCTGCAACTGAAAAATGATATTAAACTTGTAATAAACTGCCAACGACAATATGATAATTCAAACTTTTAAATTTTAATTACAATATTCCGCCTCTAACAAAGCCCACGATGTTATTGATGTTATTACGCCATTCTGGCGGAAAGTCTCAAGTATGATTAAAATTGTAATTGAATGACACTCAACAATGACATATCAATTAAATCGTTTTTTGGGCTATGGTTCGACATTCAATATTGTCACCATTATTTATTTAAATGAAATATCAGGGACAGTTAACACAAATTATTAAATAAATTAATAGCCTACCCTAATACAAGTGGAAAACATTTACAAAATATTTCAATCATTCTGTTATTTGTTCTAACTTCAAAATCAATTACCAAGTTATTTTGTGTAGAGATCAAATATCTTATTATCAACTTGTTTTCTTCCATAAGTTTGTTTCAGTATGAGGTTAGTAACACCCACACAAAAATTTTCAACCAAAAGTTGCAAAAATAAAGTTTCCAATTTCATTTTGCAATAAAAGAAACGTATTTATGTTCTCTTTAAATTGGCTATAGAATGTAACACAAGATACCCACTTTACACATCAAACTTACTACTAGTTTTATACTCGTTGAGTAGTAAAATTGTATGATCTACGATTTATGTAGTTCACATATTTCTTTAAATGACAATTTCAAACTTCATACACTATTCAATAAGTATAACTAGAAATACATAATCTCCCCGGAATGTATAAGGCCGAGATGATTCTATATTTGCATATGAACTTCCCGAAGTTGCCGATAGGTGGCGATACGTGTTACATTATTATAATATTTTCGTTTCCTGTTATTTTCACACCTAACACTCAATTTAAAATTAAAGATTAATTCAAACAAACTGAATAGTATATCCTAGTAATATTTGTACAAATGAAATATTAAAAACTTAAAAAAAATCTATTTTTAAATTATTGCGTTGTTCCGTCGTGTGGTAACATTATTTTCGGTATTACAGCGCGCAGCCATCTTTGATGAAATATAATCGATTCTGAATCGATATCCATCACGACACTATAATCGCGATATTCAATCAATCATAACGCCATCTATCGGTGACTGAAGGAAACACTAGAACGTATAAAGAATCTACTGCTTGTATCTATGGGACGTTCTACATTCCGGGGGAGATGATGTATTTCTGGTATAACTAGTGGTGAACGAGATATTCAAATAATATAAGATGATTGTGTAGTGTAGACAGTAGTTCCAGAATATTGCAAAATCATAATAAGTTATTGTAAATCGAAATTATGTTATGTAATCCAAAAATTTATATCGTAAATAAAAAACTAGAAACTTTATTCACTTAAATTGAAGTTCGAATTTCAATTAAATAAGATTATTTCAAAAGAAGCTACATAAATGTAACATTGCAACTAACGCAGATGACCCCGTATTATTAATAAGATTAACATAGAGAACAGACCAATGTTAAAATGGGCAAATGAAATAACAAAAACAGTCGGGTCCAAATGACAACGGACCTAAATATACCAACCCTTACCCACCTTAGTATTCATATGTAATAATATTGATTAAGTGTGTAAACATTACGGAAGGTAAATAAGAACATAAAAGTAGGAATTAAGGAAATAGAGGACATTTTTAAACTACACCAAACACTTGTTGTATAATTATTGGTTTGTAACAAGAAAATGTACTGGAGACCAGATGACGAGTTGATTAGAGGTTAATAAGTAGAAACATGTTTTGGGAATTTTGATGATGGTTTCTTATTCTGCTCCTATCTAGAAAGCATTTTATATAATAATAGTAATAAATTTTATTCTTTTGGACTTATGTATATGGCAAGGAACAAACAAACACAATATATTATACCACATCCATCTTACAAGAAAAAAGTTACCAATTGCGTATGGACATTCCTCTAGTAAGAAATGTTTTAATTTGGATTTAAAAATTATTATTGCCTTAGCTTGTTTAATTTCAGTGGAAATACTATTATACAGGGTGTTGCTATATTCAACCGACAACGCTCTACCCCAGAGAGGTTGCGTAAATTGGTGAATTTTGGTATAGAAACATGAACCCTATACGGCTTGGTAACCAATATGCTCTTCTAAAAAGTCATATTTTGACATAAATTGACAAACATTTAACCAAGGGTTAGTCACAACTTTTACCCTTCTATTTTTTACACCACTGGAGCAAATAATTTTTTTAAATTTTTTTTTAAATTCGCTATTCATTTTTGGTCGATAAAGTACGAGGCACGTCCAGAAAGTAAGTGTACTGGTACTCTCACAGCTATAGGAAATACTTTTTCGACATGTTGGCAACATTGCCGCGTAGCCTGACCCCTCTCCTTCAAAACGAGACCAATCCGAGCTCCAAAAAGGGCGATTCAGAATAAAAGGAGGGGCATGCTGACGAAGGGAGTCTGCCTGCTACACAACAGTGCCAGATCTCACACGGCCAACGCCACGAAGCAACTCCTGGACTCTTTTGGATGGGACGTTTTGAACCACCTCCCGAGGAGGTGAAGGGGAAGGTGGAGAAGTGGGCGAAAGAGCTGGCGGGAGACTTTTTCGAAGCAGGCATCAAAAATTGATACCGCGGCTCACCACTTGCATCGAGAGGGATGGTGACTATGTCGAAAAATAACTTACATATGTACAAATGTAACCAAGTATGTTTTTGTTTTAATAAATTTTTTTTGAATCCTACATAAATTGAGTACACTTACTTTCTGGACGTGCCTCGTAATAACATTTAATGGTGCTAAAATTAACGGCCTTCAAGATATTTGCTTCTAAACAAAATTCTGCAACTGACATATTCCAAATTATTATGTTCAGTGCAATTTGCCCGTCGGCGTTTTGCTAAACAATTTGCTTCAATCCATACTATTAATTTGATTTTAAAAAAGGTTAAGAGTAAATTGTTCAAGAAACTATTATAAAAGCATTTTTGATTTATTGCAAATTTTTTATTTTAAACTTTCAACACCCTGTAGCTCAGCAACTAAGCCGTTTGAGGGTTCATGTTCCTATATCAAAATTCTGGGGTAGAGCGTTGCCGGTTGAATATAGCAATATTGTTAAAAATTTAATATTTGGGTTGTGCATTCCTAAGAAATGTTAATGCTGTACAAAATTAAAAACTAATCAAACAGACAAAATGTCCCAGTCTAATTTTCTTCTGTTTTTTGGGTTAAAAAATAGTTCAAATAAAAGTTATATATTATAAAATGTCTAACAACCTTTTTTCTATATTTTTTTATATAATTGATATTTTCATACATATTCTTAAAAAATCATTGTCACGTGATTGTGATATCTCGGTAATTATTTATCTAATCAAAATATACCTAGTTTGAATAAAAGTTGTGTATAATATTAAATTTACAAACAACTTTCAGTTTAACAAAATATGTAAAATACTAACTAGCATTAAACTTCAAAATGGCTGACAAAAAAACGACATTTTGATACTGTTGCGTAATTACTGGAAAGAACACGTTTCTGCGAAAGGAATACTGAACATCCATACGGTTCCGAACTGGTTTTTAAAATTTACTGCCTGAGATGTAAGTCTCAACAGGATACAAGGTTCTGGTCAGCCCAACTCGTTAAGTTTAACACTGAACTTCGAGATGAGCAAAGTATAAGAAATGTCACATAAAGTTACAAAATTACAAAAAAACATAATATATCATACCAAATCTATCTTACAAGAAAAAAGTTACCAATTGCGTATAGACATACCTCAACCAAGATTTTTTTAATTTGGATTTAAATGTTTATTGTCTTATTAACAAATGTTAATGCTGTGCAGAATTAAAAGTTAATCAAACAGGCAATTTCCCCATCTAATTTTTCTTCTGTTTTTCTTTTGTTAAAAAATAATTCAAATAAAAGTCATAGACTATAAAATTTCCAACAACTTTTTTCTATAATTTTTTTATATAATTGATATTTTCATAAATATTGTTAAAAAAATCATTGTCACGTGATTGTGATATCTCGGTAATTATTTATCTGATCAAAATATACCTAGTTTGAATAAAAGTTGTGTATAATTAAATTACAAACAACTTTCGGTTTAACAAAAAATATGAAAAATACTAACTAGCATTAAACTTCAAAATGGCTGACAAAAAATACGAAACTTTGATACTGTTGCGTCATTATTGGAAACAAGACGTTTCTGCAACCGCCGCAGTTAAAAAAATATGCGAAAGGAATACTGAACATCCATACGACCCAAGGCTGGTTTAGAAAATTTGATGCCGGAGATGTAAGTCTCAAGAGAATACAAGGTTCTGGTCAGCTCAACTCGTTAAGTTTAACGCTGAACTATGAGATGAGCAAATCCATCGACAATTACCAGTAAGTTGTCAGCAGAACTTGCAATATTCCAAAGAATTTGCATCTACTTGGAAATCCCAATACTGCTTTCCAATGAATTTCAATTCGAAATGAACATTTCTTTAAACCGATTAACTTGCGACGAAAAGTGCATTTACTTGAATAATCCTAGAATAAAACCCAGTGGATTACTGTTGGGCAACCTGCATTGCCGGGTGCCAAACGAGAAAGGTTCTAAAGGAAGTTTACGCTTTGTGTATGGTGGAATTTTGAAGGGGTTGTTCAGTTTGAGTAGGTTCCTGTTGAACAGACGATTAATGCGATGAAAAGTGTATTTACTTCAATAATCCTAGAAAAAAAAAACTAATGGATTACTGTTGGGCAACCTGCATTGCCGGGTTCCAAACGAAAAAAATGGTTATGCTTTGTGTATAATGGAATTTTGAAGGGGTTATTCACTTTGAGTTGATTCCTGTTAGACATGCGATTGATGCTAACCTTTACAGACAGCAATTGGATAGGATGCATGATACTCTAAGAACAGGAAATTGTGCAACGCCAGACTGCAACAGAAGCTCAACAGAAAATTATGGAATTGAATTTGGAGCTTCCTCCTCATCCATCTTACAGCCCAGACCTTGTACCTTCCGAACATCACTTATTCCAATCGATGACACGCTTTCTTCGTGAACGAAATTTTAGAAGTATTAAGGAAATCAAAGTTACATGCCGTCCAAAGATGCTTCATGGGACCATGGTGACATTGAAGATATTGCAGAAAGATGCCAAAAAATAATACTTTACAATGGTTTAAAGTTTAGTGAATAAATATTTTCTTTGTTATTTACCATTAAATAAAATTTTTCATAAAAACGTCATTTTTTATAGGCCATCCTAATATAAAGTACATACGGTGTCCAGCCTGTTGAAGAAGAAATTATTCAAAAAATTTATTTGTCGGAAAAATCTTGATCTTAGATAAAGCTTTAAATCCTAAAAAATTATACATACAACAATATTTTAAAATTTGTGGCAGGAAGAAATAATGATCGATCGCTCGGTAGTTATCCGTACTGATAATGTAAATGAAGCTCAGAAAGTATGGTATTTAGGCATGGTGAATATTACATAAAAAATATTCAAAAGCAAGAAATATACAGGGTGATCCATTTGAAATAACAAAGTTCATTATTATTTCGAAAAAGGAAAGATCTGACAACATTAATATTGACCGTTTCACTGGACCCTTGGGCATCAAAATCTATAAAATCTGCAAGCCGTTTCTGAGATATTTAAGCCGTTCCCTACTTGAAACTCACTCTGTATGAAATATAATAAGTATATACATTACCACATACTAAAAAATAAATTCAAAAGGGTTCCTCTCCAGTAATAGTCACTTAAGAAATTGCAAGGAAAATGTTTCTTAAAATCATTTTGAAATAAGGAACACTTGGTACCATTATCTACAAAATCGACCAAGAGGACATTTCACGTCACACATGAAATACATTAATTTTTTTATGTGCCAGTAAAGGAAGGTTTCAAAATTCTACATCTGCGCCTATTATCATAATCTAATGGTTTTCAAGTAATTTCATACCTACTTTAACAATAGTAACACCCTATGTGCCTTTGTTCAATAATCCAAAGACATTATTTATAGAGAAGAAATTGTTTTATTAAGGGTGTCTGGAAGTATAAAATATACGAATTTTTTATACTGAACCAAATATTTAGCCGATTAATTAATACACTACCTGCTGTCGCTAAAGTCCGTCCCACCCACAAGGCATCAAAGCGTGTTAAACAAATTTTTTAAATTCTTAAGATTATTTGCATTTACCTGTTTTTATGTGAACTCTATTTAAGTACAATTTACCATATCTAGTTTGTTCCCATCCGTCAAATTTAAAAGGTGTGTGTGATGACGGCATTACATTAAGGAATAATTTTCCATTATTTCAGGAATATATTAAAATAACCAAAACTCGATTATACGAATTTACCGAAATACATTTATATTAAGAACTTTGAAGTTGTTGTTATGTCACCAATTTGCATTTGTTTGTTATTGAAATCAATTTCTTTTAAATTACCTCATTGGGTTTAAACTAGTCTGGTTTTTAAATAATGTTTTTTCTTTAAGCAGTAGGAATACATCATCCAAAACGAATGATAAATTATTATTAAAAAATTGGGTTTAATGTAATTTTTGTTAATTTATTTTGTGAAGCCCCTTGATAATTTTTTTTGGATGATGTTGTTTGACGAAAAAGCATCTCTAAAACAAAACATGTAATTCAACGTCCTGAAGAACTTAGTTGCCGAAACCTCGACGAATTAATTGACTAGTTCTTTTGTTTCCCAGCTTATCTCCTAAAGAAAGTTTTGTCGGAAGGTACCCTATCACAAATTAAAAAAATTATAGCCTTAATACGCCGCTTATGCATTGAAGAATATGCCTTCTTTTTAAAACTTCAAAACTAATTTGGCTTTTCTTCTCTTCCAATAATCATCTCCATAGATACGCATTCACAATAGGCGTAAACTCATTATGAGAAAAGGCTTCACACGGAATTCCGAACATCCATATTGAGAGTAACCACTTAAAATCTTCAAATTTTATACCCAAACTGTTCATTTTAAAATTAAGTACTACATTTTTTCACATTATTATACGACCATACACGTTGGGTGCTTTCAACGTGAAAGCACCGTTAAGCAACGTCGCGCGCGGTCAGTACTTGGATGTGTGATCGCTTCCATTAATGCACAAAAAAGCTTGACACGGAATTAGGGTTTTCATATATCGATAATCTATCAAAGATTTAGTACAATATTGATTAAAAGACATCTAATAAACCGTAAGTTAAGCAACAAAAAACTCTTTGTTTTGATTTTGTAATAAGTATAGTATAAATTAAATATCCTTATACAACTAATGACCTCAGTCATTAGACAATTCTATATACTTTGAAATGCTGTATAATTAGTGACTAAAATTTAAACTACAAAATTATCAAGCTAATACTGATACATAAAAATACATAACCAAGGTATGTATGTATATCAGGTAACGGTAAATGATGAACAAAAAATAAGTCTACTGATTACCGTTATTGGACAACTTTCGGTTATGAACCTGTATGAGTTTTCCTCTTTCTTCTTTTCTCAATTCCAACATATGTTCCGAGTTTCCCATCATTCTCCATAGTATCTTCTCTCGTCCTCCCACCAGTATTTACTGCAATTTTCTGCACTCAAATATTGCTATTATTTTTTTATCATTTAACTTCTTTAAACTTTCTAGATATTCGGCTTTTGTTCTGCAATTATTTCTTTTGTTGAACCTTCCTTCTTTTATCTTTGCCCATAGTTCTGAATCTGAGTATCCTTGTCTCTTCTTAGTATTTCCTCTTCAATATTGGTTCCTTCCATTCTTATTCTTGTCACTCCTTCTCTCGCAAACAAATTCTTCGCTTATGTTTTTCTTTCTAACGCTCGTTAATTCACAATGTTGAATGCCGCCTTCCTTCAAATTTTTTATTCACTACCTGTTTCAATATATATTATCCATTGGGCGCCTTCCATTCCTAAATCATGCTTGCAATCTGATATTATTATTTTTTCCTCTGTTTCTTTTTCCATATGACTGCATATATATTGTATCCCACGTTCGCTACACTCACTCCCCCTTTACATTATTACTTCTCTCAACTTCTTCCTCTCTTCTCCAAATGTTGGTAAAGATCATTCTAAAACTTTCCATCATCTTCTCCCCTGTGTATTTCCATTGTTATTCCTGTGTTCCGTCTGTCCCTTCTGCATTTCCTGTCTTGACATTCTTCATTGTATCTTCTATTTGTTTATTTCTCCTGCCCCTTTACTACTCGTTCCCATTTTCAATCCTTTTCAATTATATATTTCCCCTTCAGTTATATGCAGTATTTCATCCATTTTTCCTTATCTATCCCCGTTCCTCTACCTTTTTGCTTATTTCTCCCATTATTAACAAATTTCTTCGTTTTTCATATTTTTTATTTTCTCCTTCAGTTCTGCTTTTATTCTTTCCTTTTGTGACATTTTTTTCTTTAACCTCCTCAATTCTTGTATGTCTATTCTTCATTTTTCCGCCTTGGCTCCCATCTTATTCTTAATTCCTTTTTCGTCTCCTAAAATTTCCTGTTCCACCATTCTTTGTTCTTCCCTCTTCCTAGATTCCTCTGTGTCTTGTACTTCTTCCATATTTTATTTCTCCCTTCGTCTAATTTTTTTTTTCATTCTCCATGATTTCCTTATTTTTTCTTTTTCACGTTCTCCTTCGTTTAATATTACTTCTAACGGTTGATGCTCAAATTCCCCATTTTCTCCTATTCTTTGTTTTTCTATCTATCTCTCACTATCGTATTATCTATTACCGATTCTCACCTTTCACTTATGTATGTATACTCTCATAACCTTCCCTCATCTATGGTTTCATTTAAATTTCTCCATTCTCTTTCAGGCACATTTTTATTAGTATTCTTCTTTGTCCATTTATCTTTTTATGCATTGACACTATGCTTCTTTCTTCCCCATTTATCAGCATTTCTCTGTCCTATTATTATTTTTTCTCCCTCCTAATCACCAATCATTTCATCGATATTTTTTTATCCTCCCTATTTCATTATCGTACACTGTTATTACCGTGTACTTCTCTACTGCTCATTTTCATGTAGCGTTTTACTATTCTTTGCATATGTTCCAGCTTTCCTTCCCTTCGCTACTCCTGTCCTTTATAACTCAATAATTAAACGTCCTCTGGCCCTACCCTTCTTCTTTTTTCTTCCTACACTTTCCATCTTCTTTCTTTTCCATCCAACTACGTTTTCATGTATCCTAGTCCGCTGGTATTTCAATTTAATTTTTGTTAGGACTATTCCTTTCTTTATATCTTTTGCCTCATCTATTTCATTATTCATCTCACTTGCTATTCGACATCTCTTCCACTTGTTTTTTACCTCCATTTTTCCTCAATTCGCCTCTAGTTATTTTGTAATTAAGTTAATTTTAATTTCCCTTACCAGGTAGTTATCCATTCTCTTATCCCTTTTCTGTACTCTATCTTCCAATCTTTTAAACTTCTTTTCCCATTTCTCATTCATCTTTTCCTTTAGTTCGCCATCGGTTTTTTACTATTCCGATTTTGTTAGTCCTACTTATCTCCTTGCATAAATCTCTCTTCCTCCCTTTCATTATTCATTATCAATTTAATTTTCATTTCCGACTCCATATATGCAGGGTGTTATTTAATAAGTGTCCGATATTTTAGAGTAGGATTCTCCAGTTATTTTTTAGGAAAAAAGCATGGGTCTACAAAGCTTTCATTTTGAGGATGCAGAGAGTTAAATATTTAATTTCATTTTGTTTTCCTAAATAATATCTCCAAAATGAAGGCTTTGCAAACTCATGCGTATATGAACTTTTTTCCATAAAAATAACTGAGGAATCATCCTGTAAAAATCGGACATTTATTAAATAACACCCTATATACGCGCTACTTTTAACAGAGTGTAGTTGTAGACAAGTAAAAAATGTTAAGAGTTTGAAAATAATGAAGTAACATACAGCATTTTAGAAGAGATGTAGTATAAAAAGAAGTAGTTCCTGTTCATTTCTATTCTATGTACTTCTTTTGACAGCAAATTAGTGATGAGTGGCGAATGAACAACCTCGCTAAAAGTAGATATTTTATATTACGTGGACTTCAACATACCGTGGCCTTTATCATAAACTGACCTAACTAACAAATATAAATGTTTCCAATATAAGTAAAAACCAAAATAGAAGATTTTAAATTAGAAAAACTTTCAACATTCTTTTCTTCCCTAGTTCACTATCAATTAACAATTGAGTTTTCAATGCTGGACAGATTATGGAATAAATTGTATGAAATTTATTTGGAGACCCCCAAGAACCAAATAAATTAAATTCCGCCTTTGTTCAAAATGTAGCCGAGTGAATCGTGATGTTCAAAAAATGAAATTTAAAAAATTCATAACTTAGTTATTTTCAACGCACGTAAACCACGTCTTGTTGCAATTAATGCTCGTAGTTCGAAGGTACTCTGTTAAAGTAAATACAATATATGTATGTAGTATCGGAGAAAGCATTTTTCCAACCAGTGATTGAATTATAAGATATCAAAACAAAATTCGTCGGTAAACTTTTTATCTGACAATGAGTGGATTCTATGATTTTTCCATTAGGTTTTGAGATATGAGAATACAAACACTGGCCCCCTTTCACATTTGTTTTTCCAGATAATGATACTTATTATATGTGGGTATTAACGTGAAAAACGCTTTTGTATGTTTTATTAATAGGCCAAGATAGTGGAGTAATGAACTTATAGCTTTTTTCAAACTTATATTATTCATAAAATTGCACCAGTAGTCAAATACTACTATTGCTACTATTGGTCAAGATTTCAAGGCCCTGGAATAACTACTAAATATATATATTTTGTGTTCAAGAATTTCAAATACTAAAGACAAGCTGTTTACAAAATCATAATCACCTACCAAGGTCAGTTTTTCTATTTAAGTAGCAGTTACTTAAAAATAAGTCCTCAAAACGTAATTCTTGTTATCAGAGAGAATAATTAACAAGAATGTTTATCAATTCTTGTGTGGTGAAAATAGTTCCATGAAAATGAGGTTTTTGTTAGTATCATTGATGATGTTCCTGCTAGTTTCTAGAAAATCCGTTACCACGATATCTAAAGGTGCGTATTCACTTGAGCATTCGCCTAGGATGAGCATTCGTGCCGTTGGAGGATACCTATAGTGCAAACAATTGAATAGATGGGCTGAGCCATGCGGAACCATTTTTCTGGACTTGTATAATTCTGAGAAAAACAGTGTATCTTTAGAACCTGATTTGGATTATAATCACAACCAGCATTCTAAAGTTTTGATACAGATTCTTTCAAGTATCGAACTTATTGTAATCCAAAAATTCGCGTATCTGATCAATAAATGCGCCCGTGCTACTCCTTCTGGTTGTGCAATTTTAGAAGTTAGAACAGAACTTATGTTTTTATTTGAAAGGCAAAAAGGACTGTAGCGAAAGATTTTTTCTACAAATCGAAGTGCTTCTTAAGATTCAAGTAATGGAAAAAGACTAATGTCCGGTTGTACAAAATCCAATTATTCGTTAAGAAATTGTTAACAATTTCTTAGTCAATCAATGGACGTAAAATTTAAATTTTAACTCCAATCATAGACACAGTTACCTAACAACAAATTTAATTAAGGTTTGTGTAACCGGACATAAAAGTGAAAAAATTTGTATAATCACTAGGACTAGTAACATAATCATAATTGTGACAAATATGAATGAGTGTCAAACAAACTAAAGATCATATAAAACACTGCGACAAAGAAATAAGGGCTTTGCGAACTCGTTAAAAAACTAGACTAGTCCAAACAAAAAGAGAATTTAAGATACATCAGTTTAACTGCAACAGAAGATAAGATACAGGCAGCGATAAGAAAAGAGGAAAGAGAGGAAAAAGTCAATAATAATAAAAGGAAGGAGTATGAGAAAGGAGGGAGACTGAAAATGGTGAAACTACCTGTTGCAAATAAGTAAAGTAACAAAACAAAACAAAAAAAAATATGAAACATAAAGGAAAACAAACGATCAACAAATTATGGAATACAGACACATGAAATGTAACAGGAGTAAATTACGATGAAGCACTAAAACAATTAGAAGAACAATGCAAATTGCACCAACTCGAGCATAAAATTCGACCCATCTTCCACTTTTTAGAAAATTTGTTTTGATGGGCTCACAAACTTATCAAGTATGCTTTTTTCATTTACAGAAAACAAAGATATATTTGTTTTGGTTACTATAGATACTACAAAACATTGTATGATCCAACAAGCCACTGCCAAATTGAATTGGTACAGATTTTACAAAGACGTTGGTTTAAGTTTTTGGTTTTTTCAGATTGTTTTTGCAATTTATCCTCATTTGTGTCTATAAGTAGTTGAATTGGTGTCTACTAAAACACAAAATGATACTGAATCTAACGAACACCGCGAGAGCTCTCGCTTTGGTTGCAGACGGGCAATCTCAATACTCCAGTGCTAGGAATTTCGCAATGTAAGGTCCAAAGTGCTATAAAACGGTTTTGTAAAATAAAACTGGAAGTTAGGCTAGAAGAGTTAAATCAGTGGGATCAAGATGACCAACATTCCCCGGTGACCGTTTTTTAACATTAAAAATTTTAAGAAACAGGATCACAACAGTATTACTGCTCAAAATGACCTCTATGAGGTACAAGGGGTCAATAATCGAACATGTTTAGGATACAGTGGTAAGGCGACTTAAAACCCGAATTCCTGTTCCTGAAGGTACAGAACAACTGACTGCAGCGGTCGTTTCCACAAGAAGCCATTGGACACCTTGCGGAGCAAACGTCAAGGCGAATGGAAGCTGTTATTGTGGGATGAGGAGGCAATACGCGTCATTAGCAATAGTTTTCTTCTAGATGAATACACCTTGGTAATTGAAGGCACACAACAAAACAGACTATAAACAAAATTCTTAGTATAAACTTTAAAGAAGTGAACAACAAAATGCGTTATATCAGAATCTAAGAAAAAAATAGAGAAATCGAAAGAATAAATTTGCAGGTTATAAGACGATTTCAATGCTAATCTAGAACGAGGATCTAGAAATTCGTACTGCTACACATTATTACACAGAGCTGGAAATGCCCGGTGAATGGAATTGAGCAATTATTCCAATATACAAAAAAAACATCCGGAATTGTGCAAATCGCCTTCTTAACATCATAATAAAGTTCTTATATCACTCACTAATGAGAAACTAATACTACTGACAGAACAAGTAATAGGAAACTACCAAGCAGAGGAAAAAAGAAACATAGGAAAACGAATTATTTTTTATTGATTTCTCGTTGTTACATTTGACTTACAAAATCGCAATTTGGGCTACCTGAAGAAGTAGTCGAAAGAAAACTTAAGAAAAGAATGGAACTCATATGGATGTACTGAAAGTAGTGGTACTATGTTTCTCATAGAAAATTTGTAATTATAGATGATTCCTTAAGGTGGAGGGATGAAATTAAAACACTACCCTAGTTTCAATTAGCAGATATTTCGCCCTAACCTATCGGAGATATCTGGTAAGAATATTATACAAAACAATAATAATAAAAAGACATTATATAAAACAATTTAATATAGAAACATCATCTATATAAGAACCAGAAGAAGATAAGACTAAGATTGCACATGAGAAAAAGTGTTAAAAGAAATAAGAAAACTAAGAAATGGCAAAGCCCCGGGAGAGGATGCAATCGGGTAAGAAATCTTAAAATATAGGGGGCGGACAATACATAAATAATAACGCCGGTACATAAAAAAAGGAAAAAAGAGAATTAGGTACTGAGCAATAACCTTATTGAACACCATTTATAAAATTTTGGCAAATTTAATTAACAACTATATAGAAAGGAAATCCTTGGAGACTATCAGGATGGTTTTAAGCAATGATTAACGGAATACACATTCTAGAGCAAATATTCCAAAAGACAAGAAAATACAACATAGATTTTAAGAGTTCCTTCGACTAGGTCAATAGGAAAAAATTGATGCAGGTAATAAGCACACTAATAACATCTCAATGAATAATAAAACTCCTAGACATGATAATAAATTAAATCAAATCGAAAGTAAGTTTTCAAGAAATAATAGCAGAGGAATTTCAAATCAAAAAAGAGGTAAAACATGGAGACGTCTCTCCCCTACAGTGTTCAATTTGGTATTATAAAGTGTCTTAACAAAAGTAAAATTAGACAAGAAGAACATCATTATGGACGGTTTACAAATAATAGCGTACGCTGATGACCTCATCGTAATAGCAAATTAAAGACACAAAATTAGTAGGGGCAATAAAAAACATAGAAGAAAAAACAAAACAATTTGGAATGGAAACAAACGAAAACAAAACATATGCAGATAAACATTTCAGAAACTTGAGTACACAAAAACATACTTATGAAGCTGTATCTTCCTTCAACTATAACCATACATCCATCTTGGAACCCAAGCCTATGGTAGAAACAAGAACCTACTGAAAAGTAAAACAAATACTAGGTGGGCCAAAAGAAATCACCCTATTGGAAGATACTCTCATTCTTGCAAATGGCCGCCAATGTCAAATTTGTTTTGACATTTGTGGACTAGACAGATTTAGAATACAAGTGAACAAGCCATGAAGCGATACACTACCCAAGAACGCGGAATAATCGTGTCTATTTTTTTGCGTAATAATTTGTCTGTGGTGTTGGCGTAGCGCGAATTCCGTCGCCGATTCCCCGGCCGTCCGACATCGACTGCGCAAACACTGCGCCGTTTGGCCACCAACCTTAAAAAGTATGGGACCACACGAGACGTTGCCAAGAGTGGCCGGCCCCGGGACGCCAGTTCTGCCGAGAATATCGCCGCTGTTGCCGAGGATATCAAGCTGTCGCCGGAAACATCGATCAGACGCCGTGCCACGCAATTAGCCATCAGTCGGACGTCCCTAAGGGGAAATTTTGGTCAAAAACCTGCGCATGTACAAAGTCCAGTCCGTGCATCAGCTGCTGCCTGCCAACCGCCAAACGCGCGTTACCTACGCCCAAGCCATTCTCGATTTTTCGACCAAAATCATAATGAGCGATGAGGCTCATTTCCACCTCAGCGGGTGCGTGAACATTCTATTGCTATCGCTATCGCTTCTGGGGCACCGAAAATCCACGAGTGATGCACGAGGAGCCATTACACCATTTTTTTTCCGAAAACGTCGCTGACGAAACGACAACAGTAGACGGTGCGCGCTATAGGGTCATGTTGACCAAGTTTTTTCTGCCGCAATTGCACGAATTAGAACTGGAGGATATGTGGTTCCAACAGGACGGAGCAACGGCACACACTGCGCGAGCCACAACCGATATTCTGAAGGCGGCGTTCCCAGGTCGCTTCATCTCTCGTTTTGGCGATTTGCACTGGCCCGCAAGATCGCCCGATTTAACCGTTCCAGACTTTTTCTTGTGGGGTTTTTTGAAGTCCCGTGTTTACGTGAACAAGCCCTCAAGGACAACATTCGACACGAGTGCAAGAATCTGTCGCCCGAAGTGATGAAAAATGCCTTTAAACGTGCCCGTATGGCAATCAATTGTGACGGCGCCCATTTGGCCGATATCATCTTCGCGGCTTGATCAATAAAATTCTAAAAGTTCAAATAAACATAATCAAAAAACCGAATCGAAGTTTTTCATTTAGAAAAAAAAAGATAGCCAAACAACATCGGATGACTTCTTTTGGGCCACCTTGTGCAAAAAAGACGAAGAATAAGATACTAATCAGACCTACATTGACATACGCTCTAGAAACAACAGCAACAATGAACAAAAAATAAGAGAAAGGACTATATTTGGACCAAGTATAACAGAAAATGGAGATAGAAGATTAAAGACTAACAAGGAAATTGTAGATGAACTAGAAGGAGAAAATATTATAAAAGCACAATGACTGAAACAGGCGGTACACATCATAAAGCATAAGCAAAGAAGAGTAGTTTCCCTCAAAAAAAAAAAGATTTTTAACACGCGCTACGTCAGCCATAATCTTAAGATTGAACGGCTTAATAATGAGGTGCGGGCGAAACGTCGGCTAATTGAAACCAAGGTAGTGGTTTTAATTTTATCCCTCCACCACAAGGGATTATTAAGGAAATCTGTAACTAGAATTTGGAGGATTTCTGAAACTTAACTCAATTTTAAAATTGCTACTAGTGTAATGGGCTTGTCAATGAAGTCAATTGGTCATTGAACCAACAACGATCATGGCTAATAAACTTTTACCTAAAAAATATGAGATAGAATACCTTCGCTAAGCTTGTTGATGGGTTATTGACCCGTATAAACTTATTTATGTATGTACTGCACAAGGTTTGTTTAGAATACGCCACAGAAAAATGAGATATTCGAGAAGCAAGAATATCATAAATCATGTGAACCGTTCCATGATTGGCTAATTGTAAACAATATACGCAGAGTATCAAAACCAAAAAAAACGCCCGCAAAGCAACATAGAATTCGTAGAAAAATTTCAAAGGTAATACGTACAAAAAAGAAAAACAGACGGGTAGGCGAAGTTGATAGATTAATTTAATGAACGCTTACCTATAAGTTTCAGTTTCGCACAGGTTTGAACTACAATAATTTAATTTATAAGCAAGTCAGTTGCATTTTATATTTGTTGCAATCGGGAAGAGCAAAATTCACTTTAATATTCGCGAAAAAGGCGTTTGATGAATGATTTACTATGATTTAAAGATAGGAGGATTCATTTAAAATTTTTATTTTTTCATCTTGACCTTCCAGTGTTCTGACCCATGACCCGCCATGTTGTTATTAAAGTTTTTATATTTTTATTTACCTTTTAAAATTTTGATCATGTATGTTATTGTTTTTGTAAATGTGACAATTGGTGAGAAATAAATAATTTTTGGAACGCGTCATTAGATTTTTCTCTTGAACGTAATTTTTTGTTAAGGATTAAAAAACTTAAGAAATCCCTAACAAATTGGTTCTTCGAGGTAACAGATTAATCCTTCTGAGTTTTGGAGAAGATATTTTTGGTTTTTCCGCCTATTAGATAAGGATGAGAGGAAAAGCCCAAGAAAGATGGAATATTGGCCTGTGATGGCAGTAAGGAAGACAACCAAGGTGCAAGAATGGAAAAGATAGATAGTAAAGTTACGTCAAGCACTATAAGAGATGAATTTGAAAAGAAAGAACGGGAAATTAAAATGCAGATGCTAGAGCTACAGCTACAGGAAGTGCAAGAGGAAAAGAAATCGCTAAGAACAGGTAGTACCTGGAAAGTACTTATTTTAGATGAAGATACACCGTCAGAAAAAATAAGTACGTTCAAAATTGGGTAATATAAAACGTAAGATTATTCCATCTCTACATTCTGAATTTAATGCCAATTTATCTGATCGTACTGATTTAAATTTGATAAATAAAGATAATTCGAGTGATGTTAGGGTAGATGATTTAACTAAATGTATGATAAATTTGAGTCATAGAATAGATAAAATTTCTCGTAGACAAAACGTATCCCCTTTACCAGAATTCAGTGGAGATATTCATGAATTTTCATTTTGGCCCCATAAATTTGAGCATTCAACAAAAGAAAGGAGGTTTTCAAAAACTGAAAACTTAAACCGTCTTCTAAAGTGTCTGCAAGCACGTGCGAAAGAAACAGTGAAAGATCTATTCTGTAGCTTAGACAATTTTGAAACAATCATTGACTCTCTTAAACTATGTTTTGGTAAAAAAGAATGAGTTATCATGAATTTGATTAAAAAGGTTAAAAAATGCGCAAATTCACGAGATGATTCTATGGATTCTTTTATACATTTTTTTATTTCTGTTACGAACATGGTAATTGCTTTAAATATTGAGGGTGCATAAATTATTTAGATAATCCTGAACTTTTGAGTAGATTAGAAGAGAAATTACCACGTAGTTCAAAACGTTCATGGGCAATAGAAAAGATTAGGTTAGAAAATTCAAATAAAAGGATTCATTTAGGACATTTTGTTATAACTGTCTAGTTTCAGGACACAGAGTGGAGAAATGTTTTAGGAAGATACGTTGTAACGTCAAAGGGCGCAAAGGAAAACACAACCGACTTGTACATGAAGAAAGAAGAGAAGTTTAGAAGAAATGGATCAAAACCAAATTGTTAAGTACCTCTCAAAAAACAAATGCAAATGGATGTTTAATTCTCCTTTGACACCACATCAAGGACGTGTATCGGAACGCTTAATCAAGTCAGTCAAAAAAGTATTGTACGTCATACTGAAAGAACAACATCCCACTGATGAAGTTTTGTACACCTTGATTTGTGAAGTTGAGAGCCTAATAAATAGCAGACCTATTTCGTATATATCAAGTAGCCCAGATGATGAATTACAAGCTTCTTGATTGGAACTCCTAATACGGAAAATTCTCCAGGCGTTTTTACATTGTCTGATTTATATGGCAGAAAACAGTGGCGCATTTCACAATATCTAACTGGCAGATCCTGGCAAAGGTGGAAAAAGGAATATCTACCCAACCAACAAATAAGAAGCAAATGGCATTTAAAAAGCGATAATCTCCAGCTGTAGCTGAATATTCTCAAAATAGTTGGCGAATTGGAAGAGTTAGTGCGATTTTTTCCAGGCGAGACGGCAACGTTAGGAATGTCGAAGTGAAGACCCAGAATGGTATTTTTGTAGGCTCGGTGCATCAATTATCTAAATTAGTGGTTGATCATGTATGTTATTGTTTTTTGTAAATGTGACAATTGGTGAGAAATAAATAATTTTTGGAACGTGTCATTAGATTTTTCTCTTGAACGTAATCTTTTGTTAATGATTAAAAAACTTAAGAAATCCCTAATACGCCACTTGGTCAAGGAAATATCAAAGCATATACACGTTTATGTTAATAATTTTATAGCATCCAACACCACGTGTTCGAAGAGAAAGCATTTCCGGAAATCGTCACACACGACTGTAGCTAATTTTTTTATAATACCAAGTATATGGATTTGTCACGTTTTAAGTCCGCGCATGTTGTTACAGAAATAAAATATCAGTGATGCATTATGTCAACAAAATAAGTAAAAGGTAGTGGCAATGAAATTTATTAAAAATTGTAAGGTTGCATAATAACACCATGAAAGAGTGCAAAATTAAATATATGTAATTTCTTCTATATTCTTAAAAAGGCAAGAAAATTGATATTTTTTTTAAGAAACATTGTACAACTATACATTTTGCCAACAATTGTTGTCAAAATCAAAATTGTTGCGTCATTTTGGCCCATATTATATGGACCGCTACCTGGAATATAACTACCAAGGAAGACATTCCAGAGAGCTTTACCCGCCCACTTTGCACAATACAAGCTCTACTAGGGTCAAGTTCATATGCACACAGGATGTTCTAAAAGCGTTCCATATTATGTGATTTTCTTTTTTACGCTGTTGAAACCACAAACACAACTCTAAACTAAGTTACAGATTCAAGCAAAAATATTTTCAAATTATGACGCAATGTACATAAGAAACAGCCTGTATAGTGAAACGGTTTCAAATTAATACTTTTGCTAAAGAAAAACGTCATTATTTATATTCAGTCATAAATTAATAGACACGCCTATCAAACTAGTTATGTGTTGTGAGCGATTAACAAGAGAACTATATAATGCGAACGTAGGTATTAGTAATTAAAAAAGAATTTGAATAAATAAACATAACCCGTTACAAAAATAAATATTAATAAGATGGCAAGGGAATTATATTTTTAAGTAAACAAAAGAATATTTTGCGAAGTAGTAGTTAAGAATGCAAAAGCAAATACAATAAGAGATTATATTCGTTATCAAAATTAATACAAACACAATGAAATATAAATAATTAAAATCAAAACCCACGCAAAAAAACTATAAAGCACCCACGATAAGGCGCAATCAAAACAATATTTGCACTGTGAAATAATCAAATAATATAACAAACCATTTAATGAATAAACACTTTTGTATGTATTAGGTAAAACAAATGCAGAATACAGAATTCAAGCGCGATGACCTTACAACCGTATTGATTCATGTCGCAACCTTTACAACATTTTGACTACTACTATTTACCACAGCTTTTACTACGAGCGTTACGGAATGATAGAAAACGCGCCAAAAAAAATGTCGCTCGCACCCAATTCATAAACTTGGAAGTGATTTAGTTTTCCCACCCACGTGAAGCATTCAGTTGTTGTCTAATTATTCTCGACATCTCTACTAAAGTGAAAGGATACTAAGAAGTCCCGTGAGGATAATGCCATTAGTTCGCGTATTAAATTTCCGCGTGAGTTCGAAAACCCACAATAATTAATCTTTCGCTTAGGTAACAGAAAAAAAGATATCATTTTATAGCTAAGTGTACGTTGCGTTTGTATGCAACAATGGTAAAATCGAGGCATCAAATTATACTATTAAGTAACAATAATGTAATAAGAGACACAATTACTTCATTTAACAATTAGTCTGGTCTTTCATTCTTCTTTTTTAAACTCGAGTAATTTTAACGACTACTTACAAATGCAACAAACTGCTAGTAAACGTGCGGCATCTTCCGGTGGCTGGCATTCAGGAAAAAAAGGCTTCATCACATAAACACTAAAAGTAAGCGCTACTATTGCTTGAGAACAGGGCCGTACTATCATGCACTCTATCCACAATCTAATAAATGCCAAGAACGGTCCAAAAGTCTCCATTATGTAAGCATAATCAGCTCCACTTTTCCTTATCATAGTTCCTAATTCTGCATAACAGTATGCACCAATCTGCAACGGTCACTCAAGTCATCAACAGCGAAAACATTATTTTTGTTAAAACTTACCATTGAAAATACTCCTGAAACTGTCCATACAATTAAAGAAGCATTAACACTACCAGTATGTTTAAGAACACCGGCCGGCGAAACAAAAATTCCAGAACCAATAATACTACCAACGATCACCGTTATTCCATTCATTAAACTCATTTTTGGCTTGAGCGTAATTTCTTCGTCGATTTTCTTATTATTACCCTCCATGGTTAACGCGGTTCTAATGCAATGTTCATAAACGATTTTTCAACGTACGATCCCGCGCTCTTTAGGCCAACTCGTCAACTTTTGGATGCGAATGGATCAATAGCTGGACCATTCTTACACACTCCCTACTTACGCCCTTTTCCGAAACATCACGTGTTGATTATTTCAATGAAAATCGCAATGAATAGCACTACGCGTACGACCTGGGAAAAAAGTTTCGCTTTTATTTCCAAGACGGAAGTTTTCAACCTTGAGCGTTTGAATCAATACATAATTTCGATCGGAGCACAAAAGCCTCTATCTCGGATAGATTTTGGTTTTCTGCTGAATCAACCCAAACAAATATGAAAAAGTTTTAATAATTCTATTGAACTGCACTACCGCATTGGTATTTAACATCTAACGATTATTTTTTTATTCGCATATGCTTACGTGTGATAAATTCAACCATTGTTAACAGTTATGTAAGCAAAATCGATAAAACCACCTAAGTAACTACTTTTAACTCAACTGAAATTACACTCCGACTGGTATATTTTTCATTTACGACACCTAATCAATTATTCTTATTTAATATTTATTTATTGTTTTGATTTCCTTAGTAAACAATATTAGCAAAAACACGAGATTGCTTGAGGAATTTGAAGTCGTTTTAATTTAGGTTGTTAGTAAACAATTTATGGTTGCATTGCAACTTTGTTTTATTCAAATTGCGCATTGAATTATATGTTGAAAAGAATGCGATATGCAAATTCCTGCAAGTAAATATTATCCAGAATTTAGCAATTCAGTCCATGCAAATCCATATTGAGACTTTTTATGTTGAATTTGTACTTTATGCACCAAAATGTAAAGAATGACATGTCCTAAACGTTAAGAATATTCAAAAATTAATTTGTCAACCTTTTTTATAAAAAATAAGGTCCACGTCTAAATCGGAACTGTAAAGATGGTGTAAAATTTTGAATTTTGAAACCTATGACCAAAAGTGCAACGATGACAAGTTACAGCCCTTAGAAATTAAAATTTTTATTCTACATCTTATAAATGAGATACGACGGTTTCCAAACTAACGAAGTAGTACTACAGCATAATAAACTCATAGCAGCGTATCTGGATCGTTAAATTAATTATACAAATTACGGTTATTTAGGTTTAAAAGTAGCTCGCTAGGACCGAACCGTTAAAATGTCAATAACAAACATAATTGATTTATTGAAAACAATTTAAATTGATTATTTAAAAACCGTAGATTTGGCGTTAGTTTTTGTTAGAAACAACATTGTAATAACTAAACACGGTTTGACGTCACGAAATATTTGTAAAGCTACGGCTCTGCGTTTTAAACAGAATAAAATGGCTGAAGGACATATTATTTGAATTAGTAACTTCAAAGGTACCCTGCTGCGTGATTATTATGCTGTGTTAGTACATTGTAAAGAAAGAATAATTTTTTTGTCTGGAGGCCGGCGGTCCGTATGTATCTAAACACGATATCTATAAAACCATTAGGCCGACGTTTATGAAACTGGACATATTTTTATGTTTAAGTGTGAAACATTAAAATGGTTTAATTAATGTATCTAGAATGTCTTATCTTTAAGTGCGTGTTCTGTTTTAGTTAGTTTGTTATAATCAAGTAAAGAATTTCTAATTATAAATTTTGTTTAATCTACCAACACCTATTGTCTTTTGGTTGTTCGTATATTTATACTACTGGAGACTGCTACTAAATAATATATTATGGGCAGTGAAATAAGATGGAAAGTTTAAATTTCGAAAGTGTCAGTTGACTTTTAAACGGAAAATGAAATTGATCGACCTTTCCGGTATCATCATCATGAATCATCTTCCTCATTCGTGTCAACATCCATTTTTATTTTGAGCCACCTAAATCCAATTACTAATTATTCTTCTCATTACGTTCGTCCATCGTGTGAGCGGTCTGCCTCTGCTTCTTTTATCGGCTCTTGGTCTCCACTTAAGCAGTTTCTTCGTCCATCTTCCGTCTCTCATCAGGGCTGTATGTCCTGCACAGTTCCATTTGAGTTTGCTTATTTGTGTGAGCACATCTGCCCCATTCGTTCTTCGTCTTAAGTCTTCGTTTCTAATATGGTCTCTTAAGGAAACGCTCTTTCGATCTTCCTTTGAACTATTATCAGCTTTTTAGTTGTCCTTAACAACGTTTCTGTGCTGTATGTCATAACCTATAACACATATTTTTGTAAAACTTTTTGTTTTAAACATATCGGCAAGTTACTTTTGAAGTTATCTCGATGTCTTTAATACTCTACCCAGGTGTGGTTTATTCTTCTGTTTAGTGCGAACGTTTAACCTGGAATAATTGATATCTATAAGTTCCACATTGTTACGTCAAAAACCCTCGCACAGGTCAATTTTGTTTTTTAAACCGCATATTCTTGAATTTCAGATCAATTTTTTACTCCCTCTACTTTTTGAAATGACGTCATTGATAATTTTTTTAAATGACATTACCTAATTTTTGCATTTTTTGGGTAGATTTGAGCATTCTGAGTTCAGATGTGTCACTTTTGACATTGACGTTGACAGTTTCCGAGATATTAATTTTCGAAATAAGACAAAAACTAAAGATATATTACAAGTCATAAAAATTTTCGGGAAAAGCAAAAAATCTAAAATTTTGGCTTTTCGGTTAAACAACGATCTATTTTCTACGTAATAAAAATTAAAAAAATATCATTACCAACTGAGAAAGTGACTACAGAAAATTTTTATCACTTGTTTCAAAAAAACTTGTAAAACACCTCTTGTTTTTGTTTTACTTTAAAAATTAATATCTCCGGAACTGTCACTGTCAATGTCAAAAATTAACAAATGTCTGAACCCAGAAAGCTTAAGTCTACCCAAAACTGCAAAAAGTTTAGGCTGTGCCATTTAAAAAAATTGGTCGATGACGTCATTGCAAAAACAAATTAATCTGAATTTCAAGAAATATGAGCTTTAAAAAACCGACCTGTGCGAGTGTTTTTGTCGTAAACAATTTGGAACTTATACAAGGTGTCTCGCCGGGAACTGCCGTAAATGTAAAAGTATACATGGAAAAAATTTGAAAATTTGGAAAATGACTAAAAACCAATAAGGCAAACTCAGCTAAAATATTTTCATTCTTTTGACACTTCCGGTTGTACCAGAAGTTGACATCAACTTCGTTACTTTAAATGGAACACCATATACAGGGTGAGTTTTTAAGACGGGATAGCTTGATTACTCCTATGTTTTTAAAGAAATCAAAATTATCCCAACGGCGTTGTAAATAGTACACCTGAACGTAGTTTAAAAAAATATGTTTGTTATATACAGGGTGTATCGTTTATACAGGGTGGTTCTGAACAAATTTTTTTAGAAATATGTATATATTTCTATATATTTAGATAAATAATAATATAAGCTTTTCAAATATGTTTTATTCAAACATTTAGTTAAGCCGTTTAAAAGTTATTTTATTTTTTCTTCATAAAATAGGCTTCGCAGGAACTTTTTAAGAAGTCATAAAAACTTGCTATACAAAAAATTGATACTTTAAAAACATATGAGTAATCAAGCTATCCCGTCTTAAAAATTCACTCTGTATATATTATTGCATTTTTGGATTCTCTTTATGCAAAACAAAAATTAAGCCGATATAGAGTTCCCCGAAAAAGTTCCGTGAACTTTCGCATCTGTGAACATTTTACTAAAAAAATTAATATCTGACAATCTATAACTCCTAGCTATAGGGAATGTTGTACAAAGTGATCCTAAAATTTGACGTAGAATCCGAAAATTCAATAATATATAGGGTGTTCAACTAAAAATAACGAAGTTGAGTCGACTTCTGGAAGTGTCAAAAGACTGAAAATATTTTAGTTAAGTTGGGCCTATTGGTTTTAGTCATTCTCCAAATTTTCAAATTTTTTCCATCTAATGCTAATGGTAATTTTCGGTGAGACACCCTGTATACATCAATTATTCCAGACTAAACGTTCGAACTGTATATTTATTTTTTGGTGCAGTTTTTGGTGTTTTTCTGTTGGTTATTTATTTGCTAGTTTTACTTCCTGATTGTCAATTTTTAAGTTCTCAGTAGGCACTAAGTTAGTCATAAATTTTGTTTTAGAGCTGTTTATTTAAAAACCTACTTTCTTGCATACGTCTTAAAGTTCTTTTAACATTTTTGAAATATCTTATCTGACATTAAAATTATGTCGTCCCCAAAGCGCAAGTTTGTTAGATTCTGCCCATCTATACTTAGGCCTTTTCCTTCCCAACACTGTATTAAATAGTTTGGCAGACATTGTTCCACCTAACCTCTGCAATTAGGTATGTGTTTGGTGTTCTCGTGTAATTTTACCGTCATGACTACGTTTTTGTATACAGGGTGATTTTTTTAAAACGGTCATTAGAAAGTTTTCCATTTTCGATTGTAGAAAAAATTGGAAAAAATTAATGCCGACGTTATCGACGATTCCAAATCTAAGTAAAATATTTTCAATATAGCGGCACTTCCGGAAATTCTGAAAATTGATGTCAACTTTGTTAATTTAAATAGCAACCCCGCGTTTTAAATTTTTTTCACATCCACAACGCGATTTTGAAGATAAACATGTCACATGAGGACACTTATCGGTCATAGTTTTTGACTTATGTTAATTTTTCTTCAATCTTTTGCAAATGCAAGGGTGTATTCAATAATTAATTACTTCTCAACCATTTAAGATGAATACATAAATTTTTTTTGGTGTTTCTCCAAAGTTCACGAAATTTTTTAAGCTAGTGCGCATGTTTCTACAACGCTTCTACCGCCTACTATGATTTTTTAAAAATTGGAATTAGAAAATGTCAAAAACTTAATTTTTTCAAATGGCTCCTGTCAATTTTCTTAACGAAAATCGATGTAAAATTGAATTTCAGTACAACTTTTGCAAGCATCTTTTATACTTATTTTATACTTACGAGTATTTTTTGAATTATTAAGGTTTTTATTATTCAAAATTATAATTTTTTAAAAATTTGTAGGAGATTATTTAACATCTACAGAATCATCTACTTAACTTGGTTTAAACATTCCAAAATTCGATCGTATACGGCTTTGCTGGTGACATTTCTTACTTCATTCCTATCCAACCCATTCATAACTGTCGTTATTTTTAATCGCAGGTCTTCCAGGTTTGCGGGTGAGGTTTTATAAACTAGATCTTTCACTCTCCCCCATAAATAAAAAACAAGAGGTGTAAGATCTGGCAATCTTGGAGGCCATAGCCAAGGACCCCTATTACCCCACTATCTGCAATGAAATAAATTTTCCAATTTCCTTTTGACTTCTATATAGCAGTTAATTGAACTCTTCCACAACTTTGTGATGACAATTCCTTTTTGTTTTTGGCTTTAATTATTCTTCTCATTCTATTTACAAATTTTCTTTGTAACATTTTAATGTTTTTGTTGTCTTCTATTGTTTGTTTAATTTCTCTTATGTTGTATTTTCTAAGGTCCTTTCGTATATATTTTGATTCATTTCTTTTTAGCTCTTCATTATTTACTGGTTTTTAACTTCTCATTTCTTTTCTCAGCTTTAATATCTTTGTGGTTTATTTTTCTTCTCTTTTATTTTAGGGCAGTTTTTATTTTGACTTTCTATTATTGCCTTTGTTATTTTTTCGTTTAAGCTGTTGACGTTTTCTTGTTGGTCAGTATTCTCAAGCAAATTATTAATGCCTTCTGAAATTGTTCTGTATCTGTTGGGTTAATCCATGGTCTGTCGTTTTTCTTGTTTACCATTTTATATCTTTCTTTGCTGATATTAATCAATATTTTTGCTCTAACTATTATGTGGTCACTTCCAATGCCGAACTGGAGTTATCATTCTCGCTCACAGCCAAAAAAGTGTTGCCAGATTTTAATTTTCTGAGTTGTTTGCCTTGCCTTCTCACCTCACCCAGGTCAATTATGTCCCATTTGACTTTTTCCAGTTCGTTTTCAAGGTCCTTTAAGCGTTCATCTGCCAGTAATAATTTTGTGTTATATGTTGCAATATGTAATTTTAAGTTTTTGTGAGAATAATTTGGGATTGTTAGCGAATTATTGCCTCTCCCAGATAATGAGGGTGTTTTGACCATAATCTACCACACTGTCCAGACTGTTGTGGATATGGATAGGATTTGATTTGATAACTACCTACCTAAGGTGTGTAGAATCAAAGGGGAGGGAGGATGACATGGTTCCATCTATCCTGGGTAGTGAGAGAGCCAAGACTTGCATAGGCAGGGTCGCTTCCCTGAAGTAGATCAATTTCTGTAGGGATCACAGTAGGTGTCTACCCGCTACCACGGGAAGTATAAAATATGTATACTATTGCGGAATGTTGATCGGGCTATAGTTGTTGTAGAAGGAAAATTTATTAAACGTGAACGTTGTAAAAGAGAAATTGATGACACAACTGTCACCTACTACAAAAGTAAATTGTCAGCTTTTGTTAAGACAGATACAAACGCCTTGCTTTTTATAACAACAAATTTAAAAGAGGATATTTTGAAGAATGTTATGAGATGTTCAACTTGTGGTAAAGTGTGGATAGAGGTTCATAGTTTGTATGACGATGTTAGGAGGATCGTTCCTACAATCTCTGTATCTTTTTCTTCTTATAAATCTAATTCAAATGATGATATACCGACTCATTTAGCAAATTTGAAGAATGTTTTGAGTGAAGCCCACAAATAGATGTTAACGGATCTAGCTGAGTTACTTCTTGTATGCAAGATATTGGAAAACTTGAGTAATAATTGTTTTTCATTCAGAAGCAGTTGGATGTTAATATCCAAATTCGAGAGGATTATAAACAACTATCCGTCTCTGCGTTTTTGAGAGAACGCAATCTACTAGATAAAGAAATTCTTAGTGTTACAAATAGGTAATCAAAAGAAAAGCAAAAAGAAAAACGAAAAGCTGAAATGCAACTACTGATTGGAGATTGGACGTCGATTTCAAAAGTGGATAAGTGATGGTAAATCACTTAAGAATATAAACTTTTCTACTTTTTATTCTGATCAGATTCGAGTAAACATAACACTTTTGTTATATTTACAAGTTTCCGCCATTAATAAATGTAATCCAGTTTGAGATCGAACCACTGTTGGATGGATAACGGAGCCGTAAGTCACGTACGTTGCAAATAGGAATCACATCTTCTAAATCTTTGAATATTTTGATGAAATGTATACAGTAACCACAACCAATGGAGATAAAATTTGAATGTTTACGGAAAGGAGTATTTTCTTGTTGACTCCCACATAGTGCAGTATGTCTATATACGGAGAAATAAATAAACGTTGTCAAAAAGGTGGTTTATCAACCCATGGTAAGAAACGTAAACTTCAGAAAAGTTTAGACTTTTTCTTGACAACTAAAACTCAGGTGTATCATGTATCAAACCAAAGGCACGTCAGAGATGTATTGAAAAGGGGACTTACTTAATGACCACGATTTATGTGGAGATTGCATAAATTAATAGAAAAGCTCACATACTAAACTTTGTCACGAGAATCAAAGCTTCTGCACCAGGTGAACTACAATACGCAGATGTGTGTGAACTTTTTCCGTGCTTTCTCAAAGAAATGCTATTTCCAACTTAAAAATGGTTATTCAAAATTTCGGTACATCTACCTAGTTAAGAAAAATCAGAAGTGCAAGAAAAATTGAAGATATTTTTAGCAGAAACTAAATCAATAGGTCATAATATTAAAGAAATTCTCTGAGACAACGGTGGTGAATTTGATAATCATTGCTTAAAGAAAACTAATGGAATAAAGTGTATCCATACACTGCCGCACGAAATGATTGTGCCGAACAAGAAAACGTACTGTTGTTAAAAATGCACGAGCAATGACGCATGCGCACATGCAACTACCGGAAAAACAATGGGTAGAACTCATCAGCACTGCAATTTTTATTCTCAATCATACCGGCCCGACTCTCTTTAAACAGAAAATCACTGGAGGATTAACACGGGACCATGGTATAACTGAAGCGATGCTTGCACACTGGATATACTTAATGCTAGCCTTAATGAAAATAGTATAAGCCTTCGAAGCTTTTGCAAGTGTCAACACATGCACATGTGGAACTTGGGCAAGCATGTCAGAGACAAGACTTCAAACATCTCAAAAAGTTCACAGAATAGCTACGTTTATATTCTCCCTTAGATAAACCTGATGATATTCTTGTTTCGTTGTCAAATGGAATTATTTGCGATGAAAAAGTAACATGCGACTCAACTCTAGACATTGGAACCTTAACTTTAAATAAGCTTCAAAGAAAATCTTTTACCGACGTCAAACCACAACAAAAGGACAAAGTTAACAATGTCGTTGTTGTTCGTGGGGAAGTTGTGCCTGTGAATCCAAATTAACCGTTCCACCAAATGTGTAGTTCGTAGCAAAGAGTTAGAATCTTGTTTAGAGTGCAAGTTCTCTCCATTACACCAGCGCTGTTGGTTGCTGTTACCATCAGGAAAAGAACGAAATCAACTCTAAGGTCGGTAATTAAGAAGTAATCTTCCCGAATATGTTATCTTTGTAATAAATGGCGGAGATTTTTTGCATCAAGTTGTATGGTTAGAACCGGCCACCTTATCGTATTAGACGAAGAGCCAAAACATCGTCGTCCGAAGTTCTGTTGACCCAAAAGTAGAAGTAGTGTCATCGCAGCAACAGTTCACTAGCTCACCAAAGAAAACAAGATTCGACACATTACTTAGACGCAACTTTGAAATCAGCGAAATCTCAACAGTCCATGCCAAGGTCGACGTTGACTGCTTCCTAGTTACAATTGCTGTCTTGAAAACTAAAAAAGGAGAAAATACTGTGATTGTTGGAGAGGACACGGAACTGTTGTGTCTTTATGCTTGTACCCTCGTTAAAAGGTCGCCCTATGAAAGTAATTTTATCTACAGAAATGCAGAAGACTCTTGGTGAGAAGAGTGACTGTCTTCTTTTCATGCATGCCATGTCCGGTTGCGATACAACCTCAGCACCGTACAAGAAGGGGGAAGGGCAAGCACTCAAGATTTTAAATAATTTGCTTGATCTTTGAAAAGATGTTGGTGTTTTCAATCGTGCAGGTGCTGGAAAGAAAGAGATCGTGAAGGCAAAAGAAGATTTTTTGGTGGCTCTCTATGGAGGAAAGTATTCAGATGGACTTAACAAGATTACGTACGAACATTATCTGAAGACTATAGCGTAGCAACGCCTCCATGCTTAGCGTATGGAGTATGGTTTATTTCACCGGTCTGTACTGAAGAGGATATGCAATTTGACATCGACATCTAGTGTCGACTCGTGTTAGCGATCAGGTATGCAAATGGTTCGCATTAAGCAACTTTGTCGACAGGTATGCAAAACTTATAGTTTGAATGTGATGTACCCTCTAGTAGGAAATATAGTTGACAGCACGCATTTGTACAATAGTGAACTTACACTCGAGTCCCAAAAAGACGAAACAGCTGTCGAGTGATTCTCGGTGTTTGTTTACTATTGTACAACCTCTTGCGAACTTACAGCAGGCGATTCGAGATTTAAATTTTTGCTAACATTTATGTTGGCTTTAATTATCGAAGGATCAACTTATGTAACTGCTTTTACATACCTGTCGACAAAGTTGCATAAATACGTTTTGTTCTGCTGCTCATTGTCACTTGAGGATGGAAGAAAATAAAAAAAAACTGTCGCGAAAAACCACTGACAAGTGGCCAGCACCCTAATTTATACAATAATGAGCAAAGAAAGACGTTTTCCGAGCGATCCACTTTGATTAGTAAACTTGTTACGACGTGTCCGCTGAGATATTGATGTCCGCTATTGTGTCCTATATGGCGTAATAAAATGAAAAAAAAAGTGTCCGCCCTGACGTGATGCGACGGAAAATTGCATTTTTTACTGATCGCGCCAGAGCCGACACCGGTGTCCGCTGAGCTGCTCTTACAGGTGGCGTGATGAGAAGTTTTGTGAAAATTGGCTTGGCAGCAAATGTGCTAGATAAGTTCAAACGGCTGCGGCTTAATAAAAAATGTAAGCAAGCCACCACCTTGTTGAAAACAACCTCTCTAAAAGAAAGCATTGAAATTCATAGCGTATTATTAGCAACTCTAAATGCGTAGAACAATTCAATATAACTTATTAACTAAGAAAAATGCCAACAGCTAACTGTAACGACATGTGAGTGTTAAAGTGCATAGCGCTATCTAAGCGTGTCGATAAAGCCAAGTATTTCTTGTACAGAAGCACACACGCAACAAAAGAACACCTGATGCAGCATTTCGCTTTTATTATGAGCTCATCAAATCACTAACACTAACACTCGCATGTCGTTACAGTTAACTTGTTGGCATTTTTGTTAGTTTATACTATTCACACGTGTCCCTGTTATACACGAGATGTCGTAAGACACATTTTACTTATAACTTATTAATGTTGAAAATGTTAACAATTTTATGCATAGGAACATATTTATTTGTAATACTTAGTTTTGCCATAATAGTCTTTGTTAATCTTGCATACAAGTTTTAACACAATTTATAACTTTAACGTAAAATTACTTCCAGTCTAAGAAGTTGTATGTATACAAAGCAAATATATGTTGCTTCAATAAGGAAGTTGCAATTTGTTAATTCTTCTGACAAAAATCATCCAAAACAAGGCCACCAATTAATTCATTATAGTCGCAACCTAAATAATCCTTCAAATTCATAAGACAATATTTGTCTCTTAATAAAACTAAAAGGCATAGCATGTTTCTGGTGTAACTTTAATCTAATCTACGCTATACTGCTATATATGGTATAAAAAGCTTTCGCATTAAACGCGATGATACGTATTGAAAAAAAACCGTTTCTAAAACATAATGCGTGTTTATCTTACGATCAATTACGTTGTAGTAGAATATGTTTGTGGAAAACAATTCCCAATATTTTTAGAATAACTTTCATCACATTAATCCAACGAACCCATGTTTAAGCACTTAGATTTTTATATTTTAAAGGCGTTTTTAATCACAATTTTTAGTATACCTACTTATTCACACATCAATCACTACGCAACTAAATACGCATTTTTTTGAACTTGTGTTTTGTAAACGTGATGTAATCGTACTTGGAAAACAGCTCTTCTAGTAACACCTCAAGTAAAAAACCCAACGTTGTATAGAATAGAAGATTAAGTAAAAAAAAAAGAATAACGCAATTCAAATTCCTTTTAACCGTGAGATTTTAAGCATTAATCTTAATTTCCTCATTTAAAATACTAATTCAATTAAAAAATGCAAATATTAAATTATATGAATACAGGAAAGAACTAATTTTATTTTCTAAAGAATCTTCTACGATGTAAATATTAAAAATAGCTCGTCAATGAGGTAAAGAGAAATAGTATGTCGTATAAGTTATAAAAGTAACAATAAAAAAGAATAAACATTAAGATACAATCGCAGTATAATATATTTAAGTTTCACATCAAGTGGTTCACACAAAGCCTGAGGGGTTCTTCTCTCTTGCAGAAGTCCTTGATTTTGAAACTACGATGTCCACCATTAGAATACGTTCCGTAGGTAGATTACATAAATAAGTTCACGGTCACACATAAAATAATAAAGTGTTTAGGTAAATTATCATAAAAGGGCATCGTTTCAGTATGTATTGAGAGGTATGTCAAAAGTCAAGTGCATTTTAGGCCACAGAAACGGAAAGAGAAATCAAGAATTAGACTTTTACTAGCAGCCGCCACGGCAGCTTTGTATGTGTGTAAGCAGGTTTTTATTCCAACGCGAAACTGGTTTGTTTATTATTAGTAAAAAAATCGATGTTAAAGCTATTATTTTTGTCGGTTCGTTTTGACTGCAATTTTTTCTTACGTCTAAGTGAGCGTTTGACATGAGTTAGGACTGTTTTTTTGAGGCGTTGAAGAGAAACTACACTATATTGTCCTCATTTTTTCTTTATTAGTTATGACTAATCAGCATTCAAGTTTTGTCTAGAAAGAACGGAAAGAAGTGATCGTTATTTTTACCAGGTAGGGCCACAACTGGGACACCTGTCTTGCCCTAAAGGTATCTATAAAAGCTAAACCCATTTTACACCACATGTACATACATTTTCAAAATCGAAAATTTTTCATCAATTAGAGTTAGTAGATTACAAATTTAAACGCGATATCCCTCAAACTATTGGTCCAATTTAATATAACATTTGACAAGTAAAAAATATAATTAATAACATATAGTCTAAGTTATAACAAACAATATGGAACTTCAAAACTAATACGTTTTAAACGAAGTTAGTAATAGACAGTGATATTAATAGATTTAAAAGTTTATTTAAAAAATTATTCTTCATAAAAGTTTGTGCATCCTCTAAAGCTAAAAATGCACCAACACAACGTGGCGAAAGAGCGTAATATACGAGGTGCATTCAAAAATTTAATTTTGAGTCAAGAGTAAAAAATATCAAAAAAATTTATTTGAAAAAGTTGTTCTTCATTTAAAAAAAAATCAAGATTTGAAGTCATGGCCATAGAAAAAATTCTACGGAAAAAAAAATCGACCAGAAAAAAAAAACTCATAGAACAAAAATCCAAAAGTGCTAAGTACCAATTTACCATATTCATCTTTTTCGGTTTTCCAACACTGTTAGTGTGGTAATTTTTGTAATTATATTTTTATAAATAAATAATATTAAAATATTCACAAATAATGCGTAATATGGTTATATCTCAAATAACTTTTGAATTTCGTTATGTGATTAATTTCTCCAATCTTTTTTTTATTAACACTGGTAGAGCTATTTAAACCTTCTTTTAGGAGATATAGGCAGATATACAATAAAACAAACCTATTTAGTTTTCATTTGTAGCAACGTTTCGGAAAGCTATTTTTATTAGAAGGGAACACTTTTCTAATATAAAAAATTTGGAGGTGACATATTTAAAAAACAGCCAAAGACAGACACGTAAAAAAGTCTTTAATCAACAATCGTTCAAGCTGCAACAAAAAACTAATACCGGCGTGTTTTTAAAGTGAGTACCGTGTTGCAATAAAAAAATTAAAATAATAAGTAAATATTTTTCAACAAAATTTTTTTTATTTGAAAAACTATACTTTACTCTATTTTTCTACATAATTCCCTCTAATATTAAGACACTTATCGTATCGCGGGACCAGCTTTTGTATTCCATCGTCAAAGAAGGACGCCGCCTGATTAGATAACCACTGCATCACGGTCGTTTTTACTTCGTCATTATCGATAAAGCACTGCCCCCCCCAAATGCTTCTTCAAGTGCAGAAACAAATAGTAGTCGCTCGACCTTTTGTTCTGAATTGCGCGGCGCAGTTTTTGTAATGTCACATACTACTGCATTGATCGTGTCCCCTCGAAGCAAAAAATGGACCAGCAACACACCTTTTCTGTCCCAAAACACCGTGCACATGATTTTCTGAGCAGAAATTGTTTGTTTAAATTTTACTGATGAATACCGCCATTCCATTGACTGTTGCTTCGATTGCAGTGTCACGTAGGCTACCCATGTTTCGTCGCCTGTGACAATATGGCTTAAAAAATCATCCCCCTCATTACTGTATCGCTCAAGAAAACTCAATGCACCGGCTAATCGTTTGGTTTTCTGCTTCTCAGTCAACATTTTCGGTACCCAGCGTGAACACAATTTCCGATAATTTAAACGTTTGGACACAATTTCATAAAGAACACTTCTTGAGACAGCACGAAACTGTTTAGATAAGTACGAAATTGGGAATCGTCTGTTCTCTTTCACTTTAGACTCCACTTTTTGAATCAAGTCATCGGTAATGACTGAAGGTCGCCCACTTCGATCTTCATCATGAATGTTTGTGCGGCCATTTTTAATGCCCGAACCCATTTCCGCACCATTCCATCACTCATAATGCTTTCACCATAAACATCACTAATTTGGCGATGAATGTCAGCTGATTTGAAGCCTATAGCACTGAGAAAACGTATGACAGCACGCACTTCACAGTCGGCGGCATTTTACAATTACGCAAACAGATGTAGACTTGATCGGAAGATTCCGTGGCTTCCCAACAGATGTTGCTACACGACGCGCATGCGCTAAACCAAGACCACAGCGCTGCGGTGGCGGTACTTACTTTAAAAATACGCCTCGTACATTCTGTAACATATAATAAACATACCTACCTGTTTATAGGACTTAGATTTTAGTTATTTATTTTATCTGTTCACTTACAAATATTAAATTTGTAGAAAACTCATAATACAACTTACAGACTACTACATGAAGGGATACATGGATTTACTTTATTATTCCGATGATATTAGCACAATTTCAATGTCAAACTCAAATATATTGTATAGTTGATTAGACACCGATAGTTTCTTTTTCAACGAATATTTTGCTGATATATTGATTAATGTTAGGATATCTTAGATGGTGACCGGTAACTTATGTGACATTTTGTTAGAACCTTAACCAACTCATTCTTCCCAAACGACCATCGACCACTACGAATATCTGGTACCACATCCATATTTAACCAGAAATTTACTCCTAAAGTTAAAGCTTGTTTAACGGCAGGTACGACTAACATATCAAAAATCTTAATTCTCATCCAAAGACTCGCCGTTAGCTACTGTGCAATTTACAGTATTTACAGACGACATTCTTAAAAAAAAAGGTTCTAGGATCTCCCACAACTATACGTGATGCGCAGTCCCTCTAAAGGCAAGTCAAGTATATATACTCTAAGATAAGGTCGTTCATCCCCGTTAGCGTTTGCTAATATAAACTCTAAATGTATTCAAGATCAATCGTTATGGTTACTAAAAGCTTCCGAGGTTTGCAGAATTGACGAATCAGTAACTCGGATTACTAATTCCTCCGACCGTTTCCTAATAGACTACAGTCTCCACAATCATTGCGGGTCACCCCTTTTTTCCACAACCAAAACAATGAATACGCCGATGATTACGTAATTGATGGCAAAATGCCCTGCGGAATTGTAATTCCAACAAACAACAGGTGACTTTGGTGAATGTTTAAAAACTCGATGCTGGATAACAACAAAGTTAATTCACGACTTCCTAAACTAATACCCCTCTGGGGGGTTGCGATAAGTCAGCATAATTCAATGAATAGCAGAATGCGGAGTACTCACCAACTGATGTCAGTTCCGCAAGAAACCCCAAACCCAATATTATTTTTTCCAAACGTAACGGATAAATGTGGCCCCAACCTTGGAGCTAAAATAAACCAGGTCTTATAAAGAAATAGGTACAAACCGATAACATGTGTCTTACCCGATTTGATGATGAATTCGAAATTAATAATCCAGGAAATCTCATATAGGGTTCCAAACAAATACCTACCTCCTTTTTTGAGAAATAATACAGGTGATTAAAAATCCCGGATGACCCAGAAGAAAACCAATAAATCACGAGTATTTTCCACACCCAAAATGACATCAAAATCGACTCGGCAACGACAACGTCAATAGGTCAAAAATTCGACCTATCTATATGTATGCCCTTCCACCTACAAGGTCGTGAATATTATTTCCTGTTTTAGGAGTCCCAAATTTAAATTTATCTGTTACAATTTGCCGTATAAAATCTACATATCATAAAAAAATTAACCGATTTAGATTTTCGTAGTTGAAGTTCTCACTATCTTGCCACCTTACATTATCCTCATACTAAAAAAACCAGAAAAAAAGAGAAAATAGATTGTTACAGTAACAGAACAAGTTATATGAGAACTGACTACATATTCATGTACGGAATAAAGAGCTTCTTTAATAAGTATGTTCTTTACCTATTTCTTAAATTGTGTAAAATTGTTGATAGATTTTATATGGACAGGCAGCTTATCATTGAGCTCATGTATTGTATTGCATTACGAACAATCTCAAGTTTTGGTTAAAATTATTGCAGGTTATTATTGGATTTATTTCTATGTATGCTAGTTCTACTATATAAATACCGGAAATCGTTAATAATCCCAATTGTAGAAATAGTTCCCTGAAAGAATATTCTTTATTAACTCACATAATACATCTGGTAATTCGCTTTTAAGCTTTAAAAACATGAATACCTTTAGTAGAAAAACCCCAGAAATTTATTCCTTGTGTAATTTTAAACACAGTAAGAGTAGATGTGTCATCAACATACATTATTAGTTTTTTAGTTCCAGTAGCGCATTAATATAAAGCAAGAAAAGCTGAGGACCCAGAATAGAACCTTGTGAAACACTTATACCAATGTTAACCTAGGAAGACGAATGACAAAAAATAGTGTTATGTACATACTTTCTGTACGATGGTAACATATTGTGTTCTATCATGAAGAAAAGAGGTCAACTATTCCACAGTAGTGCCTCTAATGCAATAGCAATACAGTTTATTAAGAAGAATTTGATAATTGCCTAAGTCGAATGCCTTGATGATATCACAAAAAATTAAAACAAGGCATTTCCCTGTGCTTAAGCATAGCTTAGTCAAGTAGAATGTTTTGGACGGAAACCATGTTTATATATCATTTAATCATTACATACTTTTTTAGTAGCACATTTTTAATTTTTTTTACAAATTACAAAGCAAATAAATTTTCTGAGTTTAGATTTTTTTTAATAAGTTACTTATTTATTACAATTTAACAATCCAAAAGCTTTTTTGTCAACTAAAGTACAATTGAAACTCAATAAGAGTGTAATAAAAAATTATGTTAATGACACAGTTTAAACATGTACTTTAACCAGTTAGAGTTATTAACAGTTTTCAGATTCATCCCGTGGATTTTTTCTAAAGGATTTTTTCCAGTCAATCTTTTATCCTGCAGATATTTTTTCTTTGGATATCTTTTCGTAGATTTTTTTCGTTGGGTTTTTTCTTCTTAGACTATTTTGCACTAACGGTTTAAAACACTTGCTATTGCCTTTAAACTACATTCAAAAACATTTCATAAATGAATTGTGGGTATTCAAAAAAATAATTTTTGTTAATTGTCGCCATTAACAATCACCCCGTTCTTCAAAGATCGCCAAATTTCAAAAAAAAAAAATTTTGTTTTGTTTGTTTTGTTGATCAATAGTACCGGAATCTGAGAGTCGCATATCTATCAGACACACCAAAAATTCAGCGTTAGCCAAACATATGCTTAACAATGAAGATCACATACACTCTTTGAGAAGCCTAAGCTACTAGCAGCACCTAATGGTTATTATAATTGATTGGTTCCAGAAAACTTCGTTAGAAAGGAAAAAACCCTAAGTTTAACTAGATCTGGAATCGAATCTTCAAGAACACTCGAACAGCACCTTACGAAAACCCGGATCAGTGGTAAAATGCCTTTCTTTCAATTCAGAAAGTCTTTGAAGCAAAGAACTAAAGAAGCTGAAGGTATACTCAATCTTTTATTCATAAAGAACTCGATATGCTTTATTTAGAAGATACGGCTTAAATAACCGTGTCTATAAGCTTTCCGGGCACTAAAAAAACATCCTACCATTATTGAAAACGGGTACTGTAGATCAATCACAGTAAATTACAGATTCTAGAAATCAACACCCATGATATCTCGACTGAGAAATCTACGACATCTTTCGGAACAAAAACACGATTTAAAATATGAACATTTAGAAGTTGTTGGAGCCATTAGATTTTCTCACAAAACCAACTTTGATACTGTGCGAGACACTGGAATAGGGTTCATTGCACACGTGACTAAGTTGATAAGCGGAATGGCAAAGAAAAACTAAAATCTACAATCATTAATCATACTTCTGAACTTTAAAATTGCGATGAAATAGGGTACTTCTTGTGGAAGACGTTGGCGTTCATAATACTGTATTGAAAAAAGAATGTGATCACTTAGAAAACAGAAACACTACTGATGAACTGCTTGCAGCAAGCTGTAACCTTCGTTGGATTTGTTCTTTTTAAATAATCGTCTTTATTATGCATATTTCAATTATGTTGAATTTTATTCACACAGAAACATTGTTTTCATTTGGTATTGTACGTGATACTTGTCTAATTTCCTTAACTTCATTAGTTGCAAGTCACGGTCAGTTATTGACTTCACTTTGAGATAAAATAAATTTTTACTGTTTCATTGTAGTTTCTTAATGTAGTTTGAAATTTCATCATTTAGTAAGTTTTGTGAGCGGTACGTATACAAGGGAACGTAACAGTGCCACTTTGCAGAGTTTTGTAATGTTGAGGTTTTAAAATTCCTGTACTACATAAATTTTAATTTTTTGGCGTTTAGAAAAAGAATTATTTTAATCCGATTTTTTGTCTTCGTTTCCATTGTAGTCCGTTCTGTCACAAAACCTCTGGTTTATCTCAACAAACCCAAGGTATTTATGTGAACAAAACCGAAATGAAAAAGGGTTTTGAATTTTAAGGTGTAAATTACAAATGGTCACGAAGTATTTTTTTAATTATGTGCATATTTACGTTTGGTAGGATTTTAATTAACCGAATTGAAATTTTGTGCTCATTTTAACTTATTAATCAACACGTGCAAGATTAAGATTATGTAGATACATTGTTTTTTTATTTGTTTGAGCACAGAAAGCATTTAATTAGGTAAGTGGTTTTATTAATAAAAATTAGTGATCACTTGAATTTTATTTTTCATTATTTTTGTAATACTATTGCTGTTTAAATTTTGTTTATTTGGTAAGTGATTTAAATGCAATAAATGATTTTTTCTTTATAACATTTTTTTTATGTATACCTGTATTTTATTTTATTTTTGTGTGTTATGTTAACTTCTAACAGATTTGTAGTGGTACTTTCTTAAGGTAAGTCAACAAACTTCTGGACAGGCTTTCAGTGAACAAGGGCTAAAGCAATTTAACGCACTCGTGAATTGTTTGTCGCCTTCCCAACTTTGACTAACTTATCGATTATTATTGGCTATATTGCAACAATTTACCACCACCTTACCATTTCACGAAGGCAAATCATCTCACAACTCACCCCGCCTAGTGAGCTACAGAGCAATTCCTATTTATGTTACGTTTTTTATTTAAAATTCTTTTGCATGTAACAAAGCAGCTTTCAAATCGCTCACACTATGCTCGTTAAAATTTTTAAAATATCTTGTAATCCACAGGAGACTCAAGAACATTAATTGAATCATAAACTAATCATATTTTTTGTTAAAATTAAACTCTCAAAGAAAGGAAAATCTTTCCAAGGGTTGTAACCGAAACAGGCCTAGCCTCCGTATTATCAGAAAATTACACGTGTAGTTCTTGTAGTTAATAAAATGTATTTCTCGATAAAATGTGTGAAACTAAGGTTGAACATCACATCTTAATAAAGTTCATGATAAAAGAAGCCTTCCAGAAGCAATTCATGAAAGAATTGTTGCTGTGCATTGAAAAGATATACCATCTTGTTTTTAAGTAAAATATTGGTCTAAACTCTTTTGATGTGGTTAAGACTCAATCAATGAAGACCCAAAGTCCGGACGACCAGTTGAAGCTCGAACTGCAGACGTTGTGTAAAGAGTCGAAAATTTGATTCGACTGGTAAAGATCTTTGTCATTGCAAATAAAGTCTGTATATACAAAGCTAGTGTTTTCACATTTTTACATGACGATTTGGGTATAAAGAAGGTGTTTGCACGGTGGATATCCAGATTGATTACACTGGGACCCTCCTATTAAACAAGAATCAAGATACAATTTTCTAGAAAAAAAAATTGATGGCAACTGTTTTCTGGGATGCTGAAGAAGTTTTGCTTATTGAATATATGCCGAAGGGTCTACCATAAATAGAAGTTCATAAAGCAAACAAATTCAGCAGGTAATCAATGACTGTGGTTTCATGAAATTAAGACTAGCCCCGACCTAACTCCGTCAGACTTCTTGTTATTAAAAAATTTAAAAAAGCATTTGATGAAGAACTCAAAAAAGCTGTTGAAGAATATTTTGCGGGGCAACCAAATCAATTTTTTTCTGAGGGAAAATAATAAGTGTATTAGTGTTGAAGGGAGTTATCTATGTAGAAAAATAATTTTTTTTGTTCTCTTCTGTGCTTTTGTCTCGGCTAGGTAGATATCATAAAATACGCCCTCGTATTTTGCATTTATAATTATTTTTCGTTTCTGTTATACTTACGTGTGTTTATATTTGTATTGTTTTAGTTTTGCATATACAGTTTTTGGTTCTGTAATTATTAGTGTTCAATATGCAAAATTGACTGAGTATGTATAGTATATCCACAACTGTCTATTGAGATAACAGCCACATTCGAAGACTAGACCTGTTTCGGTTAAAACGGTGGATTTAAAATTTTTCTCGCTTTGGATAACAGGACATCTTGTAAAATCAAGATCGGAATTATCTGAAGTTTACTGTACTTCGAAACAAATGCATTGTTGTTAAACGTCAAAATTACCGATTCTAAGTGATAAAATACAACATTATAAGTTATAACGAAGTTTGGCGTTATGAAAATCAAACGTAATTGGGAGTTGTGAGAACATGCACAAGTTGGGAGTTATGATCAATTTTGGAGTAGAGCGTGATGAAAATTGGAAGTTGCGATCAGACCCCTGTAGAACAAGACAGATTACAGAAGACGAGACATAGTTACGCAGTCGATCCGTACTAATGTAAAAAAACCACAATGGTGAACGGGTGTACGTAGCTGCATCGGTTAATGGTTTTCATCGAATCATCCGTTAGTGAAATTATTTATTTTTGAACAAAAAGCATCAAAGACGGCGATCGAAGTTAATGGAAACAATCCTTTTATTTACCCATTGAAATTAATGCCTAAAATTAAAACGTCGTTTTGTTCACGTTCTTTTTAGAAAGAAGTTTATAACCGGAAGAACAAACGTGACAGAAAATGTCAGAAAGATCCCATTTCGAAGTCAAAAAACAGAATCGTCGAAAAGCATGGGCATACGCAAAACTTTACAGTTGCAGAAATTTAGCGTTACAAAGTATAAAAAATAAAACAAAGTAGTAACGCAAATAATTACAAAAATTAAATCTAAATAAAATATAATTATAAGAACTTCATCAAAAATTATTTATCATTATCATTATTTATCCAGTATTTAATTCTTGAAAGTGATATGTTAATTTCATAATCACAGCATTACCTGCTGTTACCGTTATAATTTAATCAAAAACCTGCAAAAAAACCGTCCGATGTAAATGACTATTTTTGTGACTCGTCAGAGATAGAAAAATATAAGCATAAAACCACTATATGCCACCATGTGTTATCGACACACGCAACGTACATCTTTTACACTAAGTAAATTAATTTTGATGAATAGATAATTAGCGGGATGTCTTTAATTATAAAAACACCATAAAACGTGTTTCAAAATTATACTTTTGACAAATGTTTTTTTCTAGAATGTACTGAAGAGTTTCGTAACGCATTACATGGCTTTGTTCATTTTCTAAATGAAAAGTTCAAAAGAATGCAGAAATTTTAATCGATTGCATTACTTTGTGTGTAGAAATAATATGTAGTCATGAATATTAAGAAAAGAATTAAAATCAGGTACACGTAGTACACTCATGAAATTTAAAACTTGGACACCACAATTTCTGTAAACAAAAGTTTGCACATTGTGAAGCGGGCTTAAGGGTATCATTTACAATTCTAACAGCAGGTAGTCTCAGCAGGGGTTATCTTATAGAAGGACTGTAGAATGAATCATTACACTAAGCACGTTTTAGAAAATAGGTAATTTACGTTGCTTACTTAATTTTTTTCTTTAAAGAATATATTTGAAGGTATCGCTAATTAAACACCATAGCTCGATTAATTATCGAATCAAAATTTTGTTTAGGAAATGTTTACAAAATAAAATTAGAAATAATTTTGATTTAAAAAACGTCTACAAGCAATAACTTTTAAATTAAATCAAAAACTAAACATGGTTATTTGGGTTGACTGATTATTACTTATTTTTAAATAAATCTAACCTACTAATTATTGTTATTAAGTTATTAAAAAAAAATCATTAAACTCTCTATTCATATATTTTATGACGTTTCATTTTTTTCTGTAGTTAATATAAAAAGTGAAAATAAAAACTAAGGCAATTCTTATTGTCAACGTATATATTTAGTTTTTGACAAGAATTTATTACATAATTATAATTAAGATACCAAGTTATAGTTTAAAATTAAATGAAAACTTTTTTTTAAATAAAGGTATTACTATATAAATAAATATAAGAAATCAATAATGGGTGTGACCTCCATTATTATTGATACATTCTTGGAGGCGTCTGCTCATTGACGCTATCAAGGTATCAATATAATTAATATTAATCGTTTCCCATGCGGTATCAATGGCTGCAATTAGTGCATTACGGTTTACTGGTATAAAATTTGGCCCTTGTTGTCTTCGGATAACAGCAAGTATTCGAGCCCAAACATTTTCGATAATGTTAAAATCTGGGCTTTTTGCTGGCCAGGGTAACAGCTCAAGTTATTTTCTGTATCCAATTGCGCACAACCCGCGAAGTATGAATAGGGGCGTTGTCCTTTAACAACAAATATACATTATGAAAATGTTAATTCAACAGATCCCGAACTATTTTTTGGAGAAAGTATAGTGAAATAAGAATACTTACTTGTTGGAAAATATAATCTTCGTCTGGATAAAACACTTCGACTGAAGGTTTCATAATAGTTTCAAAATATCTAAATACGCAGCAGAATCAAGACGTCCATCGATAGCCCAACAAACTCCTGGACCCCGCGCGCTAACCCAACCCCACACATTCACAGAAAAATAACCACTTCGTTTTTTTAGGACATATGTGATTATTTTCGTAACGAGTTCCTTCCATTCTAAAAACTTTTAGTGGTCCATCGTTGCGGCTATTGAACGGTTTTTCGTCGCTAAAAATCACTCGATTCCAAAATTCCAACGGTTCGTTCACATATCGCCTTGCAAATTCCAGACGACGTCTCATATTTTCGTCACTGAGAACTTCTTTCGCAGCAGCATTATACTTCTTTATTCCCATCTCCTTTAATCTTTTTGTGCAGTTATACGGCATCCGGGAAAATGTGTATCTGCTATAGCCCTGGAGTATGTAGCAAATGGTTGTTCTGTTACGTAATGAAACAACTCGAGATCTTGAGCACGTGTAGATACTTTAGGTCTACCACTTCCGATGGCTCTTTCCAAAGTGTGTTCAAGATTCCATTTTACTCGGTAATGCCCTACGGTGCTTTTGGTATATCTAACATACGTGAAATTTCACGCACGCTACGGCCCGCCGCTAATTCCGAAACAATCCGCGCTTTCAAATCAGCACCGAGATGAGGTGGCATTTTCACAACACTTGAAATTTTAAACTAAAATGGAATTTACATTTCTTACTTTATTTATTGGTTCACACTACCCTTTCTCAAACAGTAGGTAATTGTTTATTTATTTAACAAGCAAGGATATTCTATTGTTATTGAAACTTATTCATAAAGTAAAAGCCATTTCCTTATAATGCTAATGGACAGGATTTTCTTTTAAGTATTAAGATTACAATAGAGGACTTATAAACTTTCGAAAATATCTAATTATAAATATTTACACTGCAATTGCGCTTTTTCCTTAATAATTTCTTAGCAATAACATACACGTTCTTGGTTGACTGATTATTAGTTATTTTTAAATAAATCTAACCTACTAATTATTGTAAGTTATTAAAAAAAATCATTAAACTCTCTATTCATAATATTTAGTCCTTACAAAATGTATATTTTATGACGTTTCATTTTTTCTGTAGTTAATATAAAAAGCCATTTCTTTTGGTTTTGCATGCTTCTGTCTGACTGTATTCTTATAAATCGGAAGGGGTACGAGTAATGTGCCTGTACTCTCCTCAACTCGTTGGGAATCTGAACATGCGGTTCGCTAAAACCTGATTTTTTGAAATATCAGGTACTTCGGGAATCGAGGTTGTATTCATTTGTACGGAAAACCGCGTTGTTTTCCATTTCTCTTAAAGAAATTGTATATTGTTGTCGGGTGATTTCAGCTCAGCTCAGTCCTTCAATAGTTGACCTGACACCATAAATCTTTTTTCACTGTTCTGCTAAAATCCTATCAACAACTACAAGCAAACAAAGTTTTTAATAACTACCATATGTGTCTGTCAAAACGCAAAACTTAGGTTATAGGTGACAGTAGGGTACGAAAATATGTACTATCCATCCTAAATTTGAAGATTGTTCGTTTAAAATAACGACAGACGTTATAAAATAGGAATTTACCTATAATCAATCAGCTGATCGTTAGCGCAACACGATAACGATAATCGGTATGTAACGAATCGTTTACAAACGAACATTTACAGAATAGACACGGAAATGTGAACACGACATGTTTTCGATAAAATGATGAAAATAATTATTTTCGAAATTCAAGAAATCTAGTAACAGTACATTTTTACAAAAACAAACTTCTTTCGATAGTTGCGTTTTGCAATGTAAACCCAGCAAATCAAAAATTTAATTTTGTTTGGGCTGGTTGACAAAAGTAAAACCCGATCGACCAATCAGTCGCTTGACAGTAAACAAAATTGAAAATATATTCCGAGAAACGGGGTATGGAAGGATATTTAAGATACAACATTTCTAAAATTGACGACAATACAAAGATTTTGGCGACTGATGGCGGTGCAAGCAAAACATCGGTGCCTCATTTTTTAAGAAATGAAAAATTACGTTCACAAAAAATTTAGTTAGTGTGTGAGAATAGAACGATGATGACTGCGACAGACGATTACAAATTTGTGAGAATTCCATCGTCAGATAATTTTTTCGGATGATCCTTTTTTTTGAAATAGTACTATCAACGATAAAACAGTAGGTGGATATCCACACTGCATCCACGAATGGGCTGGACCAAACTTTTTAACAAAATCTTTGTGTAAGAGAATCCAAATTTACCACCAAATTTTATTTGATTTCAACATCGTATTTTGATAGTATATTCAGAAATATTTGAACGCAGAAGGTTTTCCTCATCGCCGGATTAGAAGAAGAGAATCAATATGGTCGTCACCAAGATCTTCCCACTTCACACATTTGCATTTCTTTCTGGGTGCTACTTAAAATCGAAGATGTACATGAACAAAAAAATGCATTAGAGCTACAAAATAAAATCAGACCCACAATTCGTTTAATAATAATGTTTTACAAGAATTTGTGCAGTCTTCGATATAACCAAGAGACAGAAGATTGGTGGTTCAAACATTAAATAATAATTATTTGTGGTACAACTGCGTGAAGTATATATGAAGTCGCACACACGTTCGTCATACAATATGTTACCTATGTCAAGACCTATAGGTACAATTTGCAAGTGGAAACAAGTAGTCTCGGTGCCAACTTTCTCCTTTGCACTTTATTAATACTTTTTGATGGTTAAAATCACGTAAAATCACGTTGATAAAGTACTCAATTTGTCAATTATTTAAATTATTTTATTATTAATGGTGGAACTATTAAAATAAAACAAAAATGATGACTTAATAGCATTAGACCAATGTCATCTTTACATAAGTTTTGTTACATTATAACCTCTATAATACCAATGTGAGGTTGTAATAATGTAGGATATATGGCCAATATGTTACTCTCAATATGCTGCTGTCATCATTTCGATGCCATCACTCAACCAACATTCATAGTGATGACATAAAGCATAACCGTGGATAGATTGTTTTCTACATTGTTTCCACAAAGTGGCCTACTAAATTTTTAAAACTATAGTTGAATTTGCAATAATAACATGATTCTATGTCACTGATTGCATATGAATGTAGGCACATTTCGTTTCTTGTATTGTAATGTAAGTGTAATATGGGTAACAAAATCACCTGTCTGCAAATCCATTTGAAAATGAAACTTAATGGCAATAAAAATATTGATAACGGCCAATTAATTCATAATCAAATTGTCTCTCTGAAATCGAAAAACTAAATAATCTGTAATAATTGTGTGTGAAAATGTTCGTTCAATAAATAATTATTCCCGAAAACAAATGTTTCCCGAAAACAAATTTTCCGAAAACAAATGTAATACAAAAATTAGTTTGCCCAGAAACGGAATTTGATGATCAAAATGTCACTGAAGACGGGAAGCACCCTCAAAAAGGACAAAAGAGTGAAAATTTTTAAAAACTATACTTTTTCAAAATCGTTTTGCATTACAACCTTTATAGTTATTTAAATTTTAAAAACACATTTACGATAGGAAAAGACATCTTAAATTTTCGTAAAGACAATTTCTCGTAAACGTAAAATTATAGGTCTAAAAGGCATTTAATAAACGTCAAAAACAAAATTAAACAAAAGTCATATTCAAGTTATATTATAAACGAAACATTAACTCTTATTTAAACGAATGCTTTTTCTTGGTCTCTAAACTTTTGACGACGGATTATGATAAAAATCTTTTGTACATCAATACTTCCCATGGGTTCAAGGTTACGGACTCGCAACTCCTCCGCCGAAATCGAATTTTGACACTTTTTTCGATTAATTTTGGTTCGGTCGGGTAGAGGATCTTTTGACATAAGTGCTAATCCCGTACATTCAAAACCGTTTAAAACCAAAACAGTACGTCTTAATGTTATTCATTCGACTGCGATTAAATCACATTGCTAGCGCAAATCTAGACATATCCCCCCATGAAAGTGCGCCCAAAAACATTCGATTTAGTCTACAATTTCTTTCTTTAAAAACAATACATTTTTTCAAAACAAATGTTTCCCCGTAATATTACCCGAAAACAAATCTAATCATTTTTTCTATAAATAGAGATTAAGTTAACCGATTAAACAATTTCAAATACAGGGTTTCACGTAAAATTTGTTTTGAATTAAAAGATACTTATTTTAACGTATAGTATAGAATACTCTAGATCACCGTTTACAAAAATTTAATTAACGTTTAGTGTAAAACGTTCTGAAGCTCAGTTTACACAAAATTTAAATTAACTAATAATAATTTAACTTTTATTTTGACGTTCAAAGTCCCATTTACATAAAATTTAACATAGAATTTGAATTTGACGTTTGTTTTGACGTTCTAAAATCCCTTTTACACATCATTTAAATTAAACAATTTCAAATACAAACTTTTACATTAATTTGTTTTAATCAACTGAAGTTGTTTTCATGTGATCGGGGATGAACAGTGTTGGTTGGTAGGTTACAGTTATTACAATTTTTTCTTTAAAGAAATTACGTTCATAATAACAATTTAAAACAAAACTTTTTTTTCATTTAAATTAGATTTAATCAATTTAAGTAGTGATCGGGACTAAACAGTATTGGTTATTACAAATTTACAAATAATTACAAATATTACAGTTATTACAAATTCTTTCTTTAAAAGCAATACATAGAATAAGGAAAAAACATATTCAACATTAATATTATTCTTTAAAAAATCACACTCATTAACAATTTAAAACAAACTATTATTTCAAGTAACATTCGATTTTATTAGTTATCATCATGTGATGGGAGAGGGTTAATGTTTAGAGAGGTTACTGCGATCAGGGTGAAACAGCGTTAGGGGAAAATAGTGTTATTCTTTTTTTAAAAACAATGCAATCTATAAAAATTAAAAGAAATAGATACAAAATTTATGAATTTAAAAACTACACTATCGACTATTTACGGCGGACACGGGGGTCACAACTGGTTCTAATTAATAGTAACAAGCTGCAGATTCTTTAAAAACAAAGACAACGTATTTTTGTGTTATCTAACCAGGAAAAGTTTAAAATCTGCAACAAATTTACATATCGTATTTCGAAAATTTCAATCTTTCAAAAGTTGCAAAATTTTTTGTTTCAAACAGCTTTAATAAAGTGTACAATACATCGGTAATTCCTGTATATCATCATTTCCGTGAAATCTGTTTATGATTGTCTCGTACTTTAAAAATATTTTTAAAATATCCCCAGTCGCCTAGTGAAGGGATAATATCCTTTTAAAAATTGGTGATCGTAGAAAATTTCCAAATATAATTTACGCTCTTGTGTTATTTGGTAAGAAAACTTTACTCCACAAGTATAATTCAAACTTGGCATTTTAAATTAGTGTGTAAATTATGTAGGTTTACACCCTTCAAAAAGATTTCCACTTATCACCTTGCCGAAATTTGAAGGTAATGCGTCAGAATAAAAAACTTATGAGTTTTAATGCAGAGGTTAGAAGTTTTCTGATTAATTGTTGACAGAATTTATTATGCTCCCTAAAGTTTATCTGTACAGGTCTCACAAATTTAAATTTATTTAAAGCCATTAATAGGATTACAATTAATAAGAATTAAAGGAACTAGGTAGTTTTAAAGCACAATTACAATATTACATTTTCTGCTAATTTAATTAAAATTAAACATTATTGGTGTATAGTTTATATTAATCAATTTTTAAACAAAGATTAAGGAATTGAATCTAGTTTTAAATAAAACAAAAATATTTTCAATTGATGTAAAAGGTTTCTATTTCATAGGATTTTAATTTGAAAATTAAACTTAAATATGTGACCTAAGAGATATAAACAATACATATCGGAGTTCAAAAAACATACAAAAGTTAAAGCACAGTATACATCTATGAATGTAATTGCACTTGGGTGAAAATTTTGTACTTAAAATAATTCACACAAATAATAAAGGTTATTGCCAGTTTCAAAAGCTAAAAAATGTATACTTCAAATACATGGAACCTGAATTTACAGTCTTTCTCATGTAATCACTGTTGTGATTTAACATAAATTGTAAACAAAGATTCCTCTTTTCACATTATTCATTCTGATTTAACACGCCCGATCGATTTAAATTCTAAGATATAATGGTTTAGTTGCGCCACTGGGCACTGCTCTAACCTATACAGGGTATCTCATCGGAAACCGCTCGCAAAAGTAGTCGTAATGGTAACAATGCTTATATGATTCAAAATAGAATTTAACTTGCTCCTGAAAGAGAAAAAAATAAAGGGTGTTCTATTTGACTTAAAAAAGTTATTGCTCTTTGAAGTTGTCAGAATGTAACAGCAAATATGAAACACTTAGTATTACATTTTTAATCTTCGTTTGTTATAGTCTATTGTCTTTATGCAAACCAAAAATTAACCCGATATGGAGATTCCGAAAAAAAGTTACAAATATTTCCGTGAACTTTTGCATCTGTGAAAATGTTACTAAAAAAATTAATATCTCGAAATCTATAACTCTTAGCTACAGAAAATATAATACAAAGTGACCCTAAACTTTGACGTAGAATCTGAAAATGCAATAATATACAGGGTGTTCTATTTAAAATAACGAAGTTGATGTCGACTTCCGGTACAACCTGAAGGGTCAGAAGACTGAAAATATTTTAGTTGAGTGAGCCCTATTGGTTTTAGTCATTCTAAAAGTTTTCAATCTATACTTTTCCGTATACCTACGGCTAATGGCGGTTCCCGGTGTGACACCCTGTGTTTTGTTTTTGTTATAGTCACCTAATTTTTGTTTCTTACTAAGGAAATGTTAGAATTACAAGTATCTGTTCGAAAATGGTCAAAACATAGGTACAAATTGGTGCAAAAAATGTGAAAAGTATTTGAACATTTTTTCGAACTTTAGTTACACAAGTTTCACATCAATAGCGCGAATGAGCAGTACCCTGTCCAAAAAAAATAATACCTAAATTTCCCATGTAATTTATGTAAGGTGCAACTAGTGCATTTGTAAAGCCTGTTTAGAAACGAAGCGAAGTAATAAATTAAAATAGTTCATTTATTTTACATATAAGCGGTACACGATTTTGTATGAAATACATAAAACATTTTAAAACTAGTTTTAGGATATACCGCTTCCATACTATAGTGTTACAACGTAAGTTATTTATAAATACCTCCTAATCCGTTAACAATGGGACGTACCTGTTCTTGAGGTCTAAATTAAAGATCATAGGCGTGTACATGGGTTTTGCTGACAAAAAAAATCACGATAGCAAGAACAAACTAAATTTATAGGAAAAATAATAATTATTTAATTTTAAATAGTTATTCTGAAAATTCATCTGTTTCTTCGGAAGAAGTATCATTTGACCATACTGAAATTACAATAGGCTCTATAGTAACTTCTATCAAATTGTCAAATTCCCACATTTCTTGTTCCTTTTTCATTACGTGTTCTATACACTTTTTCCGCAGTCACATCACTTAAAGAAGTCATTAAAAGTTGTCGAACGGCACTTAACTTAAACGTGGTATTATATCTCGCTACTGCACCCTTCACCTGTAATATTATAGGGTTTAATTCACAATGGTATGGCGGTAAGCGTAGAACAAAAATATCAGGTTTTGCTGCCATTTTGTCAACTGCACATCTTTTAACTTTTTCCTAACACTTTGTACTAGACTTAGTAGTTCCCTTTTTCCATATCATTTTCGAAAGCAATATTTTTGAGGAAAACCATTCCATTATAACGTGTTTTTTCAGGAAGTTGTAGGTAAACGTTCGATTTGTCTGGAATGGTAGCTGGCATTGTCCATAACAATTACGCAACCCTTTCGTATTAAATCTAACATTTGTTCAAAATATTCCTCAAAAACATCCCTATTCATATAGTCGTGGTAATCCCAGTATTTTTCGATTCAAATAGCAGTAAACCTCCTCTACAAAGCCTTCGTCACTTCCTATATGCGTAATAATTTAGCGTCGCCCTTTTCCTGAAGGAGGTCTTAAACCTGTAGATAATCCTTCTAAAAGACCTGTCGTCCACTGGTTAGATTTTTGTCTTGCCACATTTTTCCCACAGTATAACCTTTAAATTGGGTATACCCTCTTCCTCTTTCACAACTGACACAATTTTATTTAATGTGGGTATTTCTTTTTAAATAAAACGAATGCATTATTCTTCTAATTGTACTTTTCACATATTCGGGTATTTCAGTTTTTTTTCTACCATGAGATAAACTAGGCTCACGCACAGAAACTTTGTCTTCACGCAAAAGTCTGAATATTGTTGTTTTTCCAATGCCAGCCATATGTGAACACATATCAACTGTCTCTTGAACTGTTTTCAACGGATTATGGCACAATAGTTTTTTCGTTGTCAGAAAGCGCAAACCTCTTCACGCGTTTCCTTGAAATAAATTTAGGACTCGATGCCATTCCAATGAAACTCAATACTGCAGCGTAAGTACACCTTATGATATACCGATATGATATGACAATAACCATTAGTTAGGCTATTGTTATAATTACATACCAAATACAGTACATACTTTCTAGTTCAATTATTAGTAATTAATTAGTTAAAATTCCTAAAAATGTGATCGATAATGATATTAGCAATTTCTGATAAACATGGTGATTCACTAGTGGTGGCCAAAAATAAACCCACGTATTATTTGATGAAAATTTTAAATTGGGTTTTTCATATAAAGTTTTTAACAGGAAAGCTTCGTTAAAAAGTTACAGGGTGGTAAACTTAAAAAAAAATTTAAATTTTTAGAATACCTCAAAAACTAGTGACTATAATAAACCAAAATGTTTAGACAAACCCATGTGTCAAATTTCAGTTTATTACAGTCAGTAGTTTATACCACTGCATGGAAGTAGGTGGAGGTCAATTTGACCATTTAATAAGATGAAATGTGTCAAAATAATTAATTAATGATGAAAGGTTACATCTTCTACATTTTTAACCCTCTTTTCGAAAAAGTATCAATACTTTCGTACGCCATTGGAATCTGTTAAACATGTTGACTTATTACTTCGCTTTGTTTGTGGACAGACTTTAGATGTATACCTTTGATTATACAGGATGGCGCAAACTTCTGACATCGGATATAACTTTCAAAACTTGTCACATTTAATACAGTTATTGAGTGAACATTTAAAAAATATTTGTGATTATACAGGATGTTCCAAAGAGTCGTGGCTGCACAAAGTTACATTTTTAAATAGAACACACCATATTATCTATAAAATTCAAGAAGATCTCATCAAGAGCTTTAAAAAATATAGCTTGTCAATATATTGTACAGGATATTTTAGAAGATATAGCTAATTGTCAGTAAAAATGACACCTATTTTAACGCTGTGTTAGAAAGTAACTTAATATAATTTAACATCTATTTATATTAATAGGTTTTTTTCCATATCTCAGTAGCTGTATTTATTATTAATTAATTTTATTGTAGGCGAAACTAAATGCAAACCCAGCAATATCTCAAAATTTTTAAATAAATCACCCTATATATTTTTTCAGGGATAGTTAGTACAATCAATTAGCTTTTAAACTATATTGTACATATAGGGTATAAGCATTGATTATAAAATTCGTTTTAGTTAAGGAAACGGTAAATATTTTATGAAAACCAAAAATATTGTATTTTACGTGCAAAAATTCTGTGAATCAAAAAAGGAAGGAAGCGAGTTTGGAATGATTTTTTATAAATCTAAACGTTAGTACCTATATTGATGGCTGCAAAAATGTCATCTACTACTTTGTTTCTTTTGACCCTTTTAAGATAATATGATTTTAACAATTTTTGCCTTACAAGCATTTTTAGAATTACATCTAAATTTGTGATTGAATTTTTAGTACTTACAATAATTTCATCTATAGGTAGTTTGTTAAATTTGAGATTTCAATTTGTATTTCTTTAACAATTTTGGAAGATAACATGTTTGCACTTCTTATTTTTAAATTTTAAAATCTTTCAGTTAAGTTGTTTTTTAAAATATATGTTAAATATATATTCGTTCTTATTTAAAGCTGAAAAGTTAGTATTAAATGTGTTCTAAAGCATAGATATGACTTAAGCTTTGTGTAAATTTTCATAAAATTTGTCAAAATTTTTTTGCAAATTTGAGAATATCACGAAATAGAAAGTTAAAGATGCTTTGAATGTGATGAAAATTGATATTGGGATACTATCCTTTCAAAAGTCGCACAAAATGATTGACTTCCGGTGTAAGTGGAAATGATATCAATTTTATTTTTAAATGAAACATGTATTTTTTAGGCTAAAGTAATTATTTAATAAATTTTCTTTAAAAACTGTAACATAAGTATAGCGCTAAAATTACTAATAAATTAGTTATTTATTATTTAAGATCTAAAGAGATGCTTTCGATTGGTACAATTAATCTTAAGAGGCTGTAAAACTAATGAGCACAACGGTCAAAATACGATGAAATAACACCCGAAATACTGGAGGATGTACAAAGAAGTATTGTGAATAGAAACCCTTTATGTATACAACTAAATGGGGGTACTTTGAATATTTGTTAAACTAGTTATTTTCTCTTTTGTTGTTTGGTTAGAGATAAGCTGTTATTTATATTTACTGTTTTCTGTTTTCATAAATTGCAAAATATTAATTTGATGATCGACTGCTGTTAAATTTTGATTTCGTGATTCGTGACTTTAAACGCTATACCTGTTTATAGTTTTTCAAAGACTACTAACCATCGTATTCTGACCGTTGTCCACAGTAGTTTTCACAGCCTCCTAAGATTAATTGTACCAATCTAAAGCATCTCTTTATTTATTAGTAACTTTAGCGCTATACTTGTGTTATAGTTTTTTAAAGAAAGTTTATCAAAGAATCACTGTAACCTAAAAAATACTACTTGATTCATTTAAATAAATAAAGTTGATATTATTTCCACTTAAACCGGAAGTCAGCCATTTGGTTCAAAGTTTAGAAAATACTCATCCTGTATACTTGTAAAACTTGTTGCCTTCACGGATAATCAAAGTAAATTAAGTGGCCCTGAATTTATAACCAATCTGTATATAATATTTTAATTTACAAAATGATTACAAAATAATGAATTCTTCTTACAATTGTATATTGTAGGCTATTCCAATTCAAACGTGTTTTTTCAATAAAACATGTTATTTTTGTTTGTAATAGAGAAACATCAAACGATGTTAATATCATTTATTGTGGCATGGCGTTTTAGCATTTAATGCCATAAATAAAACTTGTTAAAATAAAACCAACAAAATATTATTCATTAAAAATAAATTTCATAAATCATAATTTTGTTCAAGTTAAATAGAAATAGAACCTAATTCCTCTAAACGTTTTGTACACATTATTATTTTTAAAAAACCTGTCCTTTTGGGGACTCTTCGGGGTTGGAAGTTAGGATGAAAAACAAAATTCAATCCTTTTAGTTGAACTGGCCGACGTTTCACCCCTCAAGCGGGAGCTTTTTCAAGGCTGAATATTTTTTATTTCTATGAAATTACAAGAGTATTTTTTAATATATACAAAAAAGATTATAAATACGTCACTTCACAATTTAACAATTTTGTTACAATTATTTTACTTAAATTATTGTAGGAACTAGTAAGATATGTTCTAATTTCGAACTTTCAAACAACCTTAAAACAATTTTTTTTATCAAGACAAACAAAACAAGCGTTTACCGCAGAACTCTGACATTTGAAAATAAAATTAGCTTTTTAGAAAAAATGGTTCAAAACAAAAGTTATTGACAATTAAATTTCCAACAACTTTTTTGTAAAATTGATATTGGTGGGGATATTGTTACAAAATTATTGTCACGCGATTGTTATTGTTATTTCATAAGATGTGGAGTAATAGTACATGCATCTATGTACATATAATTTGGTTCTGTAGTTACACTACAAAACCAACAGAACGAACGATATACAATGAATGAGGCGAATTTAACAAGATAAAGGTCAACTAGAAGGATTAAATTTTGTTTTTCGACCTAACCTGCAACTACAAAGAGTCCCTAAAAGATCAACTTTTTTAAATTAAAATTAAATTTGATGAAATAACTTACCTTATCACTTTATTATTACTATTATTTTATTTCAATGATATTAAATTAAAATTACTTGAATTACGGTTATCTACATAGTTTGCTGTAAAAATAAGGAAATCAATTCAATTCCACGGCTTGCTCAACCTAGTTTGTATTTATGTTTAGGTGACGAAACGTTAGCAACTACGGTTACCTTTTCGACGCGCTCCAATCTAGGAAGAGGTTTTGTTTTAACTATGACTCCGGCCGTGAAACCTCCAATTTTTACATTAATAATCTCTACTAGGAAAATATTTTAATAGGGTTGCAGAAATATTTCAGGTAAATTTTTTGATGATTATTTATTAGTTATAATAGTTTCTTTTTAATAAAAAACTTTCAGTAAAATTTAATATTTATATCTTTGTGTAATTGTTATATATTTATATTTTATTAATGTAAGTTTTTTTTATTACTTAACTTATAAATAATGCATGATTTCTTAAACACACTATTATTAACTTAACTTTATAAACTATTATACTTAATTTATTGTTTTAGACTTATATACTGATAAAGCTTTTATTAAAAAGCGAAACGATTATAATTAATAAATAATCATCAAACAATTTAGCTGAAATATTTCTGTAACCTTAATAAATAGCAATACAGCTATATCTTATACGTATAAATACTAGAGGAAAATATTTATTCTAAAACTTCTATATTTTCTAAACTACATCCAAAACTTAACAAGATTGTATCTATTTTAGCCTTCCTTATTCGTTTTCGAGATCACAGTATTATTCCTTCATTTCATAGAATTAAATTTCACGTACAAACCCCCTCTTCTAAGAACATTTTGCACAAAGCCAGTCCTGTTTTAATACGTGAACATATTCAACAGACCAAAAGTGATTTAGATAGAGTTGCTACCCAACTGTTCCGTTTACATTTAGAACTAGCTAATTTTTTGATAAAATTACTTTTCAACAATTCATCCTTTCATTAAAATTATCTTCGGAAGTCCATCGTAAGAAATTTCAATTATTTTTGTCTAAGTCACTCAGACCTACCACATCTTCAACTATTTCCCCTCAAATAACTGTTATCAGGTTATCTAATCATAAACTTAACTTTGAACAACAATCTGTTCTTTCCAAAGGTTTAAACTTTTGCCATCGCACCTAAGCGTATTCTTCAAGACAAAATTATTTGTGCTGTAGAATCCTCGATTAAAACTCTTCTTCGTCATACTGCTGATCCGATTCGGATTCAGACTACAAGAACTCTGCAATCGTCTAATGTTCCCAAACTAACACTTTCAAATAAAAAAACAGCTTTACAAGATCTTTAAGAGAACCCCGACATCACTTTTTTTCCAGAAGATAAAGGTAACGCTTCAGTCATCCTGAATACGGTCACTTATGTAGATCAAGTTTCATTCCATGTTATCAGAAGATACATATAGGTGTTACCACGTGACCCCACTTCTGGGATTGAACGCTGAGTTATTGAAATTATCAAATCTTTTAATCTACCTCTCGAGACCCAGCGACGACTTGTCCCTTCTACTTCTAAACTTTCGTCTATATGATCTTGAAAAACTTTACAAACAAAGGTCTACCTCTTTTGGCCCATTGTTAGTACAATTCAATCTTCTATTGACAAATTAGCCAAATTTCTCTCCAAATTTTTAGATAAAACACTTTGACGCATTTGAAACCCTCACAATTTCATTCAATGTTTAGATCATTTAAAGGTAAATCACGAGATCTCTTTGTTAGTTTTTTACAAAAGTTTCCGTCAAAGATTCTCTCGCAATTATCAAACAAATATTTCAACATGGTAAAGGTGTATAATTGATACCGCTCATACAAAAGTGTCTTCCCATTTCTTGACCTACTTCTCAGCCGGAAACCCAACGGTGAATTAGGTCATTTGGTGTATCGTAAACCCACTCATACTGACAGATCTTACATGCCTCCCTCACACTCCCATCCGGTCCAAAAAATGTCAGTTGTTGAATTCTAATTTTTCTAGCATTTTCTATATGTCAATCCAAAAACCTTAATTTAGAGATGGTTCATCTAACTAATATTTTCTATTGCAAACGGTTATAGCAAACAAGTTATCCAAAAAGTCATTAAACGTTACTCTCATCCTCGCCCTAAAGGTTTAAAAGAGATTTCTTTTACCACTTCAGAAACAATTTCAGCCTTTTTCTCTTATGTTCACAAAGTTATTGATCGAATAAGCAAACTCTTTCGAAAAACGGCATTAAATCTATTTTTACATTTTTTTACAAAAAATCTCACAACTTTTACCTTCCCCTAAGGATAAGTTTCCAACTACTTCTTCTCAAGGTGTATATCGTATTCCTTGTTCATGTGGTTTAGTGTACCTACTCTATTAGCACACGTACACTCATGAAATTTAAAACTTGGACACCACAATTTCTGTAAACAAAAGTTTGCACATTGTGAAGCGGGCTTAAGGGTATCATTTACAATTCTAACAGCAGGTAGTCTCAGCAGGGGTTATCTTATAGAAGGACTGTAGAATGAATCATTACACTAAGCACGTTTTAGAAAATAGGTAATTTACGTTGCTTACTTAATTTTTTCTTTAAAGAATATATTTGAAGGTATCGCTAATTAAACACCATAGCTCGATTAATTATCGAATCAAAATTTTGTTTAGGAAATGTTTACAAAATAAAATTAGAAATAATTTTGATTTAAAAACGTCTACAAGCAATAACTTTTAAATTAAATCAAAAACTAAACATGGTTATTTGGGTTGACTGATTATTACTTATTTTTAAATAAATCTAACCTACTAATTATTGTAAGTTATTAAAAAAATCATTAAACTCTCTATTCATAATATTTAGTCCTTACAAAATGTATATTTTATGACGTTTCATTTTTTTTGTAGTTAATATAAAAAGTGAAAATAAAAACTAAGGCAATTCTTATTGTCAACGTATATATTTAGTTTTTGACAAGAATTTATTACATAATTATAATTAAGATACCAAGTTATAGTTTAAAATTAAATGAAAACTTTTTTTTAAATAAAGGTATTACTATATAAATAAATATAAGAAATCAATAATGGGTGTGACCTCCATTATTATTGATACATTCTTGGAGGCGTCTGCTCATTGACGCTATCAAGGTATCAATATAATTAATATTAATCGTTTCCATGCGGTATCAATGGCTGCAATTAGTGCATTACGGTTTACTGGTATAAAATTTGGCCCTTGTTGTCTTCGGATAACAGCAAGTATTCGAGCCCAAACATTTTCGATAATGTTAAAATCTGGGCTTTTGCTGGCCAGGGTAACAGCTCCAAGTTATTTGTTTGTATCCAGTTGCGCACAACCTGCGAAGTATAGGTCATCATATCCCGATAGTTAATTATCGAATGTTCCAAGAAAATATGTGTAAATAGTAAATGGAATCTACTAACGTAACGTTAAGTCGTTAATTATAGTTACATAACTCTCCTTTCATAAGATATAGTTCATATTAATATGCTTATTGTAAAGCTTCGTACACACCTGAACAACAAACCGAGGAACAAACAGAACAACGAACCGAACGGCAATCGGAACATTAATTTGACGGTGCTACGTACGAATTTTAGAACAGATTCGCAAGTCCTGATTGTTCCACGAACGGTTTGCGGCGTTCCCGCAACTTGTCGGTTTTTTCTCCGACATCAAAGAAAATGCGCGCGAATGCGTTTGCAGGTTTGGACGAATCTAAACAAAACGGCGAACAAACTTATGCGGGAGAATTAAATTATTTATTTTTGTCCTCCCCTTTGTGGGTTTGTTGTGTTTTAGGTAATATTATGGAGTTGACAGAAGAAAAATGTTTTAAATTAATCAGTGTTTAAGAATGCAAGAAAAAATGATGTCCCTATTAGCATCATTTGGGCGGGAAATTTCCAAAATAAAAAAGCGAAGTAAATTATAATTTTTACTCTTCTTTGTGCGTAAAAATTTGGTTGGCACTATCTTCTTGTTTTCCGCAATTTTCTCTTCTCAATAATAAATATATATGAACTGAAAACTACTGAAAATAATTATGGAACAGCACAAACGTTCCGTTTGTTGTTCGGATTGTGGAAATCATAAAAGATCGTTTGTCGTTCTGTTTGACTTTCGGTTCGTTGTTATGTTTGTTGCTCGGTTTGTTGTTCAGGTGTGTACGAAGCTTTACAACTTAAGCAACAATTTTTGTGAATAAAGATTAGTTTGTGATGTAATATTAGAAACACAAATTTATATCATATCAAATTTATGACAACTTAAAACCAAGAACGTGTATGTTATTGCTAAGAAATTATTAAGGAAAAAAAAAATTAAAAGAATTTTCAAAATATTATTGTAAATAATTATAATTAAATTTTAAAGTTTATAAGTCCTCTATTGTAATCTTAATACTTAAAAGAAAATCCTGTCCATTAGCATTATAAGGAAATGGCTTTTACTTTATGAATAAGTTTCAATAACAATAGAATATCCTTGCTTGTTTAATTTACTTCCTTTGAGTCATATTGCTCTAAGGGTTGTTACATTGGTCATTAGAAGTATGTAATAAATAAACAATTACCTACTGTTTGAGAAGGGGTAGTGTGAACCAATAAATAAAGTAAGAAATGTAAATTCCATTTTAGTTTAAAATTTCAAGTGTTGTGAAAATGCCACCTCATCTCGGTGCTGATTTGAAAGCGCGGATTGTTTCGGAATTAGCGGCGGGCCGTAGCGTGCGTGAAATTTCACGTATGTTAGATATACCAAAAGCACCGTAGGGCATTACCGAGTAAAATGGAATCTTGAACACACTTTGGAAAGAGCCATCGGAAGTGGTAGACCTAAAGTATCTACACGTGCTCAAGATCTCGAGTTGTTTCATTACGTAACAGAACAACCATTTGCTACATACTCCAGGGCTATAGCAGATACACATTTTCCCGGATGCCGTATAACTGCACAAAAAAGATTAAAGGAGATGGGAATAAAGAAGTATAATGCTGCTGCGAAAGAAGTTCTCAGTGACGAAAATATGAGACGTCGTCTGAATTTGCAAGGCGATATGTGAACGAACCTTTGGAATTTTGGAATCGAGTGATTTTTAGCGACGAAAAACGTTCAATAGCCGCAACGATGGACCACTAAAAGTTTTTAGAATGGAAGGAACTCGTTACGAAAATAATCACATATGTCCTAAAAACGAAGTGGTTATTTTTCTGTGAATGTGGGGGTTGGGTTAGCGCGCGGGGTCCAGGAGTTTGTTGGGCTATTTAGATATTTTGAAACTATTATGAAACCTTCAGTCGAAGTGTTTTATCCAGACGAAGATTATATTTTCCAACAAGTAAGTATTCTTATTTCACTATACTTTCTCCAAAAAAATAGTTCGGGATCTGTTGAATTAACATTTTCATAATGTATTTTTGTTGTTAAAGGACAACGCCCCTATTCATACTTCGCGGGTTGTGCGCAATTGGATACGAGAAAATAACTTGGAGCTGTTACCCTGGCCAGCAAAAGCCCAGATTTTAACATTATCGAAAATGTTTGGGCTCGAATACTTGCTGTTATCCGAAGACAACAAGGGCCAAATTTTATACCAGTAAACCGTAATGCACTAATTGCAGCCATTGATACCGCATGGGAAACGATTAATATTAATTATATTGATACCTTGATAGCGTCAATGAGCAGACGCCTCCAAGAATGTATCAATAATAATGGAGGTCACACCCATTATTGATTTCTTATATTTATTTATATAGTAATACCTTTATTTAAAAAAAGTTTTCATTTAATTTTAAACTATAACTTGGTATCTTAATTATAATTATGTAATAAATTCTTGTCAAAAACTAAATATATACGTTGACAATAAGAATTGCCTTAGTTTTTATTTTCACTTTTTATATTAACTACAGAAAAAATGAAACGTCATAAAATATACATTTTGTAAGGACTAAATATTATGAATAGAGAGTTTAATGATTTTTTTTAATAACTTACAATAATTAGTAGGTTAGATTTATTTAAAAATAAGTAATAATCAGTCAACCCAAATAACCATGTTTAGTTTTTTGATTTAATTTAAAAGTTATTGCTTGTAGACGTTTTTTAAATCAAAATTATTTCTAATTTTATTTTGTAAACATTTCCTAAACAAAATTTTGATTCGATAATTAATCGAGCTATGGTGTTTAATTAGCGATACCTTCAAATATATTCTTTAAAGAAAAAATTAAGTAAGCAACGTAAATTACCTATTTTCTAAAACGTGCTTAGTGTAATGATTCATTCTACAGTCCTTCTATAAGATAACCCCTGCTGAGACTACCTGCTGTTAGAATTGTAAATGATACCCTTAAGCCCGCTTCACAATGTGCAAACTTTTGTTTACAGAAATTGTGGTGTCCAAGTTTTAAATTTCATGAGTGTATGTGTGTTAATAGAGTAGGTACACTAAAACTACACATGAATAAGCGAATATTGATATACACCTTTGAGAAGAAGTAGTTTGGAAACTTATCCTTAGGGAAAATTAAAAGTTGTGAGATTTTGTTAGAAGATGTAAAATAGGTTTTAATGCCGCCTTTCGAAAGAGTTTGCTTATTCTGATCAATAACTTTAGAATATAAGAGAAAAGGCTGGAATTGTTTCTTAAGTGGTAAAAAGAAATCTCTTTTAAACCTTTTTTTAGGCGAGGATGAGAGTGACGTTTAATGACTTTTTTGGATAACTTGTTTGCTATAACTGTTCGCAATGAGAATATTAGTTAGTTGAACCATCTCTAAATTAAGGTTGTTGGGTTGACATATAGAAAATGCTAGAAAAATTAGGGAATTCAAATAACTGACATTTTTAGACCGGATGGGATTGTGAGGAGGCGTGTAAGATCTGTCAGAATGAGTGGGTTTACGATATACTAAATGACAATAATTAGTAGGTTAGATTTATTTAAAAATAAGTAATAATCAGTCAACCCAAATAACCATGTTTAGTTTTTGATTTAATTTAAAAGTTATTGCTTGTAGACGTTTTTTAAATCAAAATTATTTCTAATTTTATTTTTGTAAACATTTCCTAAACAAAATTTTGATTCGATAATTAATCGAGCTATGGTGTTTAATTAGCGATACCTTCAAATATATTCTTTAAAGAAAAAATTAAGTAAGCAACGTAAATTACCTATTTTCTAAAACGTGCTTAGTGTAATGATTCATTCTACAGTCCTTCTATAAGATAACCCTGCTGAGACTACCTGCTGTTAGAATTGTAAATGATACCCTTAAACCTGCTTCACAATGTGCAAACTTTTGTTTACAGAAATTGTGGTGTCCAAGTTTTAAATTTCATGAGTGTACTTTGTAATATGAGCGTAGTGTTAGGTTAAAACATTGTTCCAAGTCTGCCAAGTCATTTCAATACTGGTCACAAGATAGATTTTCTATAATTGCGATTTGATTTGCTAAGTCTTCTTTTATTTTTCAATAGGAAATTCAGGGAGGGTATCGAAATCATTAACGTCGAGGTTAACGATTTGTGATAACTTTCTTCTTCTATACAATACGGAAACATTTCTTAATTACTCAGACTTCTTTCAGTGTAAAATCTGAGTTTGGTTGGCAAGTTGATTACCTGACTTTTAGTAATCTACCTTGAACTTTCCTTTGTTTGTTTTAAGTTTCTTGCCTTGATAAAACCCTTTGGACAGGTGGCAAAACGTTGGTAACATTACGGTTACCTTTTCGACACGGTTCAACTCCGGAAGACGTTTCTTTTTTAAATTAATATTTGACATATAATGCGAATCACGTGACTAGTATGTTTTGGATGAATTTTGATCTTGATCAGAAACTAACATTGATGCCAAAGTCAAATTTCTAATAAACTCTTAATACAAAAATTTCATAAGATTTAAGCAGACTTGACTGGTCACACTAGATTGTGGTAACTCTAAAGTGATAATTTATTCACTATTATTTCAATATTTTGGTTAATAGTCTTTACCACATAAAATGACCGGCTGCATAAAGGCTACTTATGTTTGTTATTGGCAACAATATTGTCTTTTCTGATTGGTTAAAATTTAAATTTTAAGCCCTCTGATTTTCTAACAAAATGGTTAATGGCTTGTTAAATCACTAATTACAATTTATGCAACAGTTGAATTTGATGATATTCGCTGTTATATAGAGTTGTTTATAAAGCAATTGTAGGCAGTATAAGTTTTATTGAAGCAATACAAGATTGCTTCTAAACCGTATCAGTCTGATGTACTTCTAACCCATTCCATGTTTTTAAAATTCCAAGCGACTCGAACTCCATCTTTCTCGATAAACTATCATTTTAGCGGCTATGTTATCAACATTTTCTGTAAAAACATGAAGGATAAATTCGTATCAGAACCCCCCATTTAAGATAAAAATTAAATTTGAAATAAAAATGGCGGTACATTTATTTCATAGTTTTTCTACAATGCCGATGAATGCGTTAACGTTTATAGAACATTTATTGCAGATGTTATTAAAGATGTAAGTGACATCTTCCTCCAATTCTTCTCTCTGTCACCATCCGTTATCCGGAATGGACTCTATCCGGATTATTATATATAAACGAGATAAAATTATTTTCAAGATAAAAAAATCGTTCTAAATAAATTCTAGCTTAATTAATGGTTACCTTAAGCTATTTATGTAAAATTAATTTAAAATATATATTTATCTAACTGGCTGTTAAAAACGTACAATTATATATGTAAAAAAAGTCGTATCTCTTTTACATGCGATTTCACTAAATTATGAATAATTGAGAATGTGTTCTATATAAGCCAACCTCTTCTACAACCTTGAGTTTTTCTGTCTGATTGGTGTTAGTATGTCGTCCGGTGTATATTCATCCCAATCAAGAATCTTCTACTGTATAAGCATTCATATCCTAACTTCCGATGTAGTGCCTGAGAGAGCGAGTGTGAATCGTATTCTAAGCGAGCGTACAGCTCCTTTAAGTCCTAGATTGGCCCTACGTATGGGTATTAATGTTATTCATGGAAGGATTACAGTTTCGTGAAGCAGCCTTCCGTAGTATAGAAACCTTGACCTACGGCCCTTATTGCTGTCGCTAATGAATTACCTTTTGATTTATTGGTTGAAAATTTGTAGCATTCTTCGCAACTTTTAGAAACGCTTTTTAGTAGGTAGTGAAAATAACTTTTAAAAAGTTAATAAATATAAATGACTGAATAATTTTAACGCTTTTCAAAATTAATTACTGAAATTTTATTTTAGTAGACATACTACAAATTCTCTGAGTGATAAAATGTGACATACTTTTTAAAGCAAACGCCAAATAATATCAGTGGAATTATAATTTTAATTCAAATTAATAGGTTCACTATTGAAGTTATTTCATCAAGCTTGCTACCGTAAGTGCACATTGTTGGAATTTCTGAAATTGAAATTAGTATTCAAAAGTGAAATAAAATGTCATGTAGTAAAAAATTCTTTCTGGATCAGATTCTTTTGATTTATTAAACTCAAAACATTATTGCAGACAGAAGTTAAGAGTTGGTTCATAGTCTATTACTTCTAACATAAAATCATGTACAAGTGGACCCAGCAAATTCCACTATACAGGAGACATTTTTTGAAATTTTAAAAATAAATAGATTCTTTCCATTATTAATTAATTTATTTCTTTTAACTGAGTCCCGTTTTTTGTATATAACTCAATCATTATTCGACAAAATGTCATACCAACATTTATTTTGGTACTTAACTTTTCAACAGATTTCCACTAACGCATTAATTCCATAAAATGTCTGAAAACCTAAAAGATTTTTAAAAGATAGTTCTTTTAAAATAGCGTTAACTCTCTTTTTATTTGTAATCAAAAATCGTTACTAAAATTGGTTATAATTTTAAATTTTTGTATATGAATACTTTTAAGTAATAAGTTCATATTTTATTGATTAAATGAATGAAATCGTTACTATTAGCTGGGTTTATCTGAAATTCACATTCACAATAAATCAATCGGATCGGTTAAATTAAATCAGTTTCACAAAATTGTTTGTAGTTATTCCTTATAGACAAAGAGTCAGCCTCATATTGTGTGTTGTCATTTCAAAAGTCATGAAAAGTCACGATCTAATTCCTTAGTTAGATTTTCAATTACATTAAATATAAATTCAAAATTAAAACTAAAACACTATTGTAATAGTATATTACATAACGAGAGAAGTTTAAAGATATTACGTATGAGTGGAAAAGTTACATACGAGCGACCAAGGAGCGAGTAATGTATTTCCACTCGTAATGTAATTGCTTTACTACCGAGACATGTACTGAAGCAGTTTTGACGTCTTACTGACAACTTGAGTAGAAAAATTATAAAAAATTTTTGGAGAGGTTCGTCTATGGAAAAGTTCCCATTACTGATATGGCATTTCTCTTTCTGAATTACTATTCCTATCCTTTGTATGAAATTAGTCATTGAAAATGGCTTTCCTGTTTAGGTCATAAGCAAGTTTCCTAATTTCTTCAAAATTTTATCTCTTCGTCGTACCTATGGTCCTAGGGTTTTGACTACAAACGGTAACAAAATGTATCCTCCTCCTTAACATTAGAGTACTTGTTTTCTTGTTAGAGGCCATGGTGTTGGTTGTTGTTCCAACACATTTACAAGAGTTTTGGACATAGAGCTAGTGTGTCTAAGCAAGTGGTGTCCCAAATTAATTCATTTCTTTTTCTCAAGGAATTAAAGTAACACCGTCAACTCGTTTTCCATCTTGATATTCCAACAGGTTCTAAATGGCAAGGGATATTTGCGGATGTTAGTGATCGGCTTAATATGTTGTTTATCTCTTGGTGTCTGGGGCACCGTCCAATTCTTTTAAACTACGTAATCCTGTGTCTGCCAAAAGAGTCGACTTTTTTCCGCATATGCAAGTGTGCGTGGTGCATAATTCACAACCAAGTCTTAAACCGATTGAGATACGAAAGGAGTTGTTATCTAAGAGGGTACTTATTGATTATGAAAGAAGCGTTGAGCCAAGAGTTTGATTCTGATTTTCCAGGGCCAAATGAATTGGTTTCTCGTATTCTGTGTCATATTTTTGATTTCCTAGAATCAAAGCAGTTAAAATGTTATCCCAACTTTTTTGCAGGAAAGGGGCAAGAGGTACGTTGAAATTGTCACTTAAAATATTCCATTCCAAAATTGCATCCTTGCAAAGTGCAATATTCGGCTTGTCTGAATCATTAAGATGTAATATCATATTGACTAGTCGAGATGTTGCATATACTGAGGAAAGGATTGCAATGTCTGATAGTTTCCTGATTCCAAGTCCGCCCTTGCTTGTTGGCAGTACAGCTCTTAAATGTTGGCTCTCATTTAGATGAGTAACAACGGGAACACATCAAAAACTGTAACATGTAAATACTTTACTGAACACGCGTTTCAATAGCAAAGCTATTATCATCAGCGGTTTAGATGAGTGTTGAATAGTTTTTCCATTGTAGTTTTAAACATTAAATCCATACTCTATAGAAGATTCTAACGTTTCCAAAAGGTGTAGTCCGTAATAGGGAAGTTAATAGGCTATATGAGAACTTTTCAAGTTTCTCTTGAAGGCTAGCGCCCCTCCTGTAATTTTCTTCGCTAGAACTGTTAGACTCCGACACGTTAGGTTTAGGAAGACGGGTTAAACGACTGTTACGACACAACTGATCTAACAACGCTTTATTCGACATATTCTCCGGCGTTAAGTTTTTATCGTCTTTGATTTTGTCATCGTTAGCGGGTACGCCCGATTCCAAACTAGATCTTATTATACCGTCCAAAAACGAACCATTCGAACCCGTTCCGTCCAACAACGATTCCGAAATGTGTCGCGCGTTTTTGGTAACGGAGGAGGACAACCGGCCGGCAAAGAAGTAACGCTCGAATGCGTCCGCACTTCTTCTTGTATCTTCTGCATCATTTGGGAGTTAAAAATTCGGGATTCGGTGGGAACGATGACGTTGACGGATTTCTACCGTATTCTAAAGGAATGTGCGAGAACCCAGGGTGCGGCCAAAAGGAAAAGGAGGAGGATTGTAACCTAAAGGTGCCATACTGGGGTCAAAAATTGGTAGTTTCATACCGTTTGGCGACGTAGGCGGAAACTTGGGTTGCGGAGGTTTCATTTTATCTATACCCGTGCTTGCGGCAGCTAATCTCAAATCATTCTGTTTCAAGGACGCTAATTTTTCGTCGACCTGATTTGGCTTTGGATCTCTTTTCCGAGGTCTCATCAAATGACGCTCTTTCACTTTATATTCCAACGTCGAGTGAGGTACGCCGTAGTAACTACCCGATCTGTGAACTGACATTTCTCCTCTTTGCACCGCCCTCACCGCTTCTACTAAACTATTCTCTGTCGTAATTGCGGTACTTGCCTCTTTTCGGTCGAGTACCTTTACCACCCGTCGCCCAGAAGTCGAAGGATTCTGCGTAGGTTTTTGATGGGGATGAGAATACGATCGAGCTAGATCGTGTTGATTTTTCATAGAAGGCATACCGACTATTGGTGGCGTGAAACCCGTTCTTTTATAATCAATCTCCATCATCGTCGGCATACGCATCGGTTCTGGCGTTTGCTGAAACTTTTGACTAATACTTTTGCGATGACGTCTTTAACGTCTTTTAAAGTAATTTGCTTACCAGGGATAATCGGAGGCGAACCGGACTCGCTAGTAACCGGCGGTGACACAATAGGTACAGAATCGTTCGAATTTCTGTAAAAGTCGGTACCGTTTTACTAGTTGGTTTTGAAGGACGGAATTTTAAGTATCACATTTGAGGGCGATTCGTCCGTTTCCATTTCCGATGATTCCGACCTACATTTTTCGGTTTTGTTAGCATTTCCGAATTTGGACTCGTTCTAATTTTCGCCGTTATTCTTAAACTTCTCCTCCGATAATCGTTTAACATACTCCGACAACATTATTTGACCGCTCATTTCTTTTCTAAACCTTTCGGATTTATTCCCGACGATATCAATAAATTTTGAACGTAGGGTCCGATAGCGTTATGATCTAAACCGCTCCAAGCCTCCGGTCCTTCTTTACCTCTTTGCAGGAGTTTTTTAAGGCTTCTTGGTTTTCTAAATTAGAAAATCGTAATATATCGGCCATAGATAACAACGGAGCTTGTAACGCCTTTTCAACTTCTTTTTCCTCTTCGGCGCCGGACAATTCCTTTTCGTCATCTATCGCTTCCTCTTCTTCTATTTTCAATGGCGCCGTTGTGTTGATGTGTAATTCTCTTTCTCGTTCCATAGCCAACTTATACACTTTGTTTCGCAGTGTAGATCTTGGTATACCATAAATGAATGCCGCTCTTCTGGTTCTAATTTACCCATTCTGTATTCTTCCGTGGTTGTAAAATACGTAATTTGCATTTTTTTGGGATTGATCTCTACATCCAGGTTTCGCTCTAGAATCAGAATTAAATGACTACGTTTAAAAAGTCAAACAAGACTGTTTCGCTTATTACCACATGCCAGAAGTTCCGTAATCTAGATAGGAAACAAATCAGCTCCTGATGAAAACTTCTCTTATAATAGGTTGTTGAATAAAATAGAATATAAGTAGTCCAGCAGGATTCCCCTGATGGGCACCCGCATTGGGTTGGAATTCATTTGTTCCAAAAAAGTGTAAATGCTAAGTGGTAACCATCCCATAAGTGATGTTCTCAACTACTATGGGGCGAATTTCTCTATCTTTCTATCTTAGGCGCATACAGTTGCTCTATAAAAATTGGAGCAAATTGTTTGTGTATTTCTTCAGAAAGAACAAAATTGCAGAATTTTGTAAGTGATGTTGGTAGTTTGAAGCTGGCTCGCCGTTATTCTGTGACAAGAGATCTTTCAAATGCTGTGGTTAAAGTCCATCAATTCCTGAACTTATTCCTGAACCTATTTTGACATCTTTTTGTGACAATCAAAAGATTTTCTTTTATTGGAGGGCCAGGAAACCTAGGTTTCCGATGCTTGTGGGTGCTTTTAAGAGGGTTCCTTAAAAGTATCATTTTGAAGTACCAAATTGTCTAGCGAGATAAGTAACTTCACGGCTCTAGCAATGTCTCCTTCTCCAACTGTTGAGGCTTTAAATCTATGGGGACTTAGAGATGGGTCTGTTGAACCATTAATTTTTGCAAAATTATGACTGGTACCATTGATATTTGATTTCATTAAAGTGGTCAGTGAACATTTTTTCTCGCCTCTTTCAGGTACGCAGAGATTCGAGAAAAAAAATAGAAGTAGTGAAAGCCATGATATTTGGTCATTCTCTTCTGCACAATTAGACAGGGTTGTAGGAATATTGCATCGCTGCTGAAAATGTTGGTTCCTTTTGGAATCCTTTAAGTACCTTAATTTTTTATTTGTAAGTTGTTTTGATTTAAGTCTGAGATGAAGAGATAGTCTTTTCTAATGTGTATGTTATGACCCTTTTGAGAAACAAGGACGAGACCATAATGTGGATACTTGTCTGTGTTTTCAATTTCATGCGGATAATGTCAACTTGCTTTTGTTTGCAATGGCAGCACAACCATGTAGAGTTATCAAGTCCTAGTTTCCTCACTTGTTTATCTTTCAATCCTGCGCAGTTTGAGTAGTACCAAGAATTACAGTTGTCACATTGTATCCAAAGTTTGGATGGGTTATCATTTTACTGCATACGCATACAGCAATCACCTTCATGATATTCACACCAATTAATTAAATAACAGGAAGCTCTAGTTTGTCTAAATTTTCAGATATAGATATAGTGACTGGCTGACTGGACAGTTATTATTTATAATTCAAATGTATGTCTGGTAATTTCATAATTCCGTGGTTGTAGATGGTCTTCTATCTTATTGCCAAAAAACTTGATCAAGCTGATTTTCACGGACTTCTTTTTGAAGCCAATTTACACCATTATGAGAGTTCTGCAAAGACTAAGTATGACGGTGTAAGGTCTAGACTACACGGTGGGATGAATCAGAACTTCCATATCAAGCTCTTAAATTTTTGCCGAGTCATAACATAAATGTGTGTGGTTTAGCAGTTGTCTGATGAAACACAACGCCTTTTTCTGTTGATCAATTTCGGCCGTTTTTTTTCAATTACCTGCTTCAATCTAACAGAGTACAGAATCAATCGTTTGGCACTTCATCATGCACGATTCCCCTTAAAAATCACACCAAAGACACATCATCACCTTTTCTTGGCGTTACCTTTCATTGTCGGTGATCATACGTTTCATAAAAAGTTTGATTTTTCATATTTCGTTTTAGTATAGATTTATAGATGGGAAATTCGATTAATTAAATTTCCTTCCTTCAAATCATGTGGTACTCAAACATCGGATTTGTCTTTGTATTCTAATCTCCTATTAGCGATGTTGTAACTACTTATGTGCAAGTATTGCTCAACATTTTCCTATATGTTTTATCCATTTTTTTATGATTGATCGAGGTGCATCTTTCTAACCCAAAATCATGCTAACTAATCACGAGTTGTTCTTTCTGATCCTGCACTCAGATCCATAACCATCACAAATTTATCTAGCTGCTTATTTTAAAAATAAAATAACAAAATATATCCTTATTTTCACATATTTTTAACTGCTAACTAACTTTTAACTTTACGTACGAGTTTCAAAAGTTAACCATATATTGCAGTGATTCATTGGTAAATGCGAATACGTTAGGATTAGAAAGGGATATCAAAAGGATTCTAAATAATATATATTGTACAAGTATCCGATATTTTATAACCATGATACAAGGTGTTTTATTTATTTTGTTTATTTGTTTATTTTGCCCATTACTCACTCTAGAACCACATTATGGAAAATACAAAAGTGTCTATTATAACTGAGATTTTTCTGCTCTTTCAAATGCAAGCAGTATTGTAAAATTTGACATATTATTAAGTAAACGTAATTTTTAAGTCCGTACCTAGATTAACATTAATGTTTATATGTTATTAGATAGTTTATCCAGACAAAGAAAATATTTTGCAAGTACTGCCCCTCATATTAGACTATACAATTTAAAATCGAAAAAAACTTTCTAATCAAAGTAAATCACACTTTTAATCGACTAATATGCAGCTTATTTTAGGATTTATGACCAAAGTAAATAACAAATCAAGTTTTAAACTTCAATGCATTTTTGAATTCTAAGTTCAAAATGAATCATTACTGGCGGTGAAGCAAATCTCCATTTACCAAAACCTCCACAGTCTAAAAGTCGTTGTTTGGTGCGGTGTAGCATCATTTGGAATTATCCGTCCTTATTTTTTTGAGGATGAAAATAACCGTTCTGTTACAGCTAATTCCTGAACGCTACATAAACATGTCTGCAAAGGTTTTTCTTATCCCAGAACTAATTAGACGTGGACTCAAATGGCGCCATATTATTCCAGCTAGATGGAGCAACGGCTCACACAGCCAGAAACACTATGAGAATTTTAAGAGATTCTTTTGACGGCCGTATAATTTCCTGATTTGGAAATTTGAATTGTCCCCGAGATCTTCCTGATTTAACGGCCCTCATTTTTTTCTCTGGGGATACCTAAAGCAAAAAGTTTATGCAAGTCGTCCCGCAACAATTC